>JAJIZL010091011.1:0-10617 GCA_023969395.1 Amblyomma maculatum
CAAACAGAGGAAATAGAATGATCCTAGTTAAATCCTTCCTTTAGATTTTATATCTATTCTTGGTAGTGTTTGCTGTAAAGTATGTTTCCTTTTCTTGCATCAAATATCTTCTCCTAAGCTTCTTATGGTAAAGAACACTTGCGCAGCTTTCGTGTTTGTACTCGTGTTTGCCACAGCGACATTGGCACGCATAAAAATAAAATGCCTAGCTGTGATGCCATGATTATAGCGCATTTTAAGCTAATGATAAGAATGTTTTAAATGTGAAGACCGGTCATAAAATGGGAAAGTTACAAAAGAAGGCCACATATGGGCTTCTGCCGCACGAGGCGGACTTACGGTCTGATGGCGGAACGAATCACTTGCCCATTGGTGCAACTGGTGCAATTGACCCATCGGGTCCCTGATGTGTAACAGTACTAAAAAATATTCCACCTGAAAATCAGTTATCTGGTGCAAGCAATATTCTCCTTGTGCCTCCTGTACCTGCCTCTGATTTCTTATGTTCTCTTTACTGTAGAGCATTTTTAACTTGCATACCGAGCTGCACTTGCTGTTGTTGCAAAAGTGCTAAATATTAAATAACATAGGCTCAACAATGAACTAACCGAGAGCGGTGTCATAAAATCCTTGCAGCAAACTTGCATGCTGTTTTAAGAAGGCTCTAGTGTGTCAATGTCTACATTATAACGATATAATGTTCATGATGATTGCCCGCATTCGACATACTTCTCTTGAAGAATATTACTTTGTGCACTATTCTCACTTTTCCAGTTTACACTTTTTGCGGCTAAGTAAGTAACGGTAGCAAGTGTGACATTGT
This sequence comes from Amblyomma maculatum, assembly GCA_023969395.1. NCBI lineage: Eukaryota > Metazoa > Arthropoda > Arachnida > Ixodida > Ixodidae > Amblyomma > Amblyomma maculatum. The sequence goes on from JAJIZL010091011.1 coordinate 824, forward strand.
TCGAGTTGCTCAAAATCATGAAATGGTATCGAAATAAAGAATGAACACAAGGTATTGGAGCCGCATACTGCAACACACATGGGCATTATTACTTGCTCTACAGTGGAGCTTGCATGAAATGCAAAGCTGCTAACCACACACAGACAAGGAGGGCTCTTGGCTGATACATAGCATAGAATGTTTGCACCGTCACTGGAGCCACACTTCCTGCTTTATGCTTTCATTTCAAGTTGACACACAAATTTTACCTTTCATTGTTTAATTTTTGCAGTAGTGTTGTTCCACTACGAACCCAGCATTGTTATGATCTACTCACAATAAGAAGGAAATGAGTGTGGACAGTAACAAAAACAGTATGCATGGATTATTTATATTACTTTTGATATACTAGTTTCCACCATAGCCTTATGCTGTCCTTCTGTGTCCTAATATTCGAGCAGCTATGCCAAACACGTTAAGTGATCCTGTCGTTGCTTCCAGCAAGGAGCGCAGTGCAATTCAATGTCAAAGATGTCATTTGTATCAAACACCAGAATACACAAATAAATGGCAGCGTTCACATCAAAGTGCAAAGTGAAGTTTATTGCTGAAATTTGACATTCTCATCTCATGGCACTCAGCTCTTTTGAACATACAAATCCCTACTACACAACAATCACATACATGTTTACTTGCAAAGCATTATTCCACGCATCAAAACCCAGTGTAATGCATACTGATTCCATCAGCAGTAGCCATGCAACACTGGTGCGCATCCAAACAGAAGGAAACCAAAAGGGCCACTGTCCACCTTCCGGTCGAAAATATTTTCTTCCCCGGTGACTGTGAGGCTTTGCCCCCAGAACGCAAAGGCGAAAATACGTTTTTGAAAAGAGTAATTAATAACGCAGTTACAGCCACCCCAATCACCCGATGCGTCGCGCGCCGCTGCATTCATTGCATTCAGTCCAGCTGTGGTGAGGGAAAAGCGCAGCGAGCGACGTACACAATTAGTCGTGTATGCCCACCCTTCACCCGTCAGTCAGCAAGACAGACCAATGGATGTTGTTGCCTTCTGACGTCAGCCTAGCGGCCCGACGGGCCAGCGTAGAGAACAGGGAAGCTGGTTTCCCGGAGGAGAGGATGAGAGAGCTTCGATTTGTATTTCTGCTGCTTTGCGACACGCATATCGCTGTAGCATTTTGCACAGATTATCTCCGGTACCTGATCGAAGCAGCCATACCCTGGACAGTGGCCCTTTAAGTGAATGAAATACAGAGTAACTGTGCAAAAACTTCCAAGAAGTGTATCTTTTCCAGGGTAAACAAACAGCAGCAGTCTTTATGAAACTGAGCCATGGGTGTCAGCAGGATTTTGTTTTGAAGGGGGGTAAACTCGTTGCATGCACAAATGGCTGGTGTTGCTTGGGTGAGGGGCAACTGCACCTTTTTACCCCTCTTCTGACGCTTATGAACTGAGCTATATATCTTATTGATGTTGTCACATGGTAGTGACAAGGCCGTAGGCACAAAAGAGAACACTGGTGTAACAGTACTGAAATCAACTTTTTATTGGGCTGACTTGTGCCCGCAAAAGAACTGAGCAATTCGGCAGTGGCGAAAGCAGCAAATGTGCTTGTCAGTCGTCGAACAAAAAATGCCCATTTAACCCATCAGCGCTCAATTTAAAGGCGGTGAAGAAAGATACCTAGATAAAACTGCAAACGGTAACTAGCATACCCTGGAACATTGTAGAAACACATGTGCTGGCTGGAATCTTTCGAGATGCATCTCGAAGTATCTTCTGCAACAAAGGAAATAATAAAGCTGGGTCTCGCGACAACGAGCATGAACAAACAAAAAGTACATAATTGATCCCTGCTCTACAATCACAGTGACAAGGCCGTATGCCGCCGGTGTTAAAAAACAACAAATAGAGATTTGAATGGTTTGCGGCAATACATGAAATGTGCAGCAGGTTGGCAATAAAGTGATGAACTTTTACAGAATGACATGAAGCCTACTTGTCCGTGTCATTTTGAAGTTAAGAAACCAAGCTTAAGACTATCAAGTACTATGTGTAGTGTGCATGAGGTTCTAGAAATTGTTGAACTAAAAAATTTGCATTCATTCTGGTGAAACTTCATTGCAGGTCCTACTGACAGAAGTCCTACACAGGTTTGGCTTTAATGTGCCATGTATATAATATTTACAATTGTAGATATGCATTATACTGAGCTCCAGAGAGGAGAGTATAACAGCTTCACAGTTTGTGAACTACCTCATTGAACACCCAATATCCGTTAGCAATGATCAGCAATTTACTTCCCGGAGGAACTGTGACATGATTTGTGCCTTGTAAATTTTTACAAGCAATTCTTCAAAAGCCTGGAATGTGGCACTATTACAGCACAGACTGACGCAATATAAAGAATCATCACTGCAAAAGACAAAGCCCCCTCTTTTAGCTGGCACTCAGGCGATTTGTGTCACTTGCCTCCCTTTCAACTGCTTAATAATTTCTTTTTAAAATTTTCCAGTTTCGCTAGGTACTTAATCTCTTAAAAATTATTCACCCCTCACATCACACTTTTCATGAGAAACAGATAATGTCATCTGTAGAGCACCCAGATAGGAAACTGATGTGAAGTATGTGGTGCCTGTTTTGTGCATCTAACGTCTACAGTTTTATCTGTAGCCATTTTTGTATGAAATAGATACACAATTTATTTTGTGGTTCAAGCAACCATGCCTGGATACAGACAGGCTTGCTTCTCAGGATTCAAAGAATGGATAAATGGGCTATGGAACGAAAAATGGTAGGGGTAACGTTAAGAGATAGGAAACGTGCGGAGTGGGTCAGAGAAATAACTCAAGTTACTGACATTCTAGTGGAAATCAAGAAGAAGAAATGGGCAGGACATGTAGTGCGAAGAGAGGGTAACCGATGGTCGCTTAGGGTAACAAACTGGATTCCAAGGGAAGGAAAGTGTAGCAGGGGGCGGCAGAAAGTTAAGTGGGCGGATGAGGTTAAGAAGTTCGCAGGGGTCAAGTGGATGCAGCTAGCACAGGACCGGGTTAATTGGAGCAATATGGGAGAGGCCTTCACCCTGCAGTGGGTATACTCTGGCTGATGATGATGATTATTAAATGTTCCACGTGGATTCTGCATGAAATGTATTATCCCAGTGTGCAGATGCATCGTTAACAAAAGGTAACCAAGCAGCAAGATTTGTTAGCCTTGTAGCACAGTACTGTGCTACCCTTTTGCTCACATTTTAAGACATTCTGGTCTTAGGAGCGCCATACAAGGGCTGCACAATATGGCTGGGGAGCAAACCTTGTTGCTTAATTGTTGGTAGAGACGACGTATGCAGTACAGTGAGTGGTATCTGAGCCATTCTAGGGAGTGTCACAGGCTGGATTGGTTTTCTGTCACCCTCTGAATTGCGTCCACGCACATGCACCCAGACTCCTTTTTGCAAGCTTCTGCGCACAAGCTCTTCAGTTTGGTACTTTGGAAACTCTCGCGAAATAGGTGACATGTTTAGCAGGCATTTTCAGCTGCATTGTTGAAAAAAACATAATCAAAACAGTGAAAATTGCAAGCAGTAAATGAAAGAGCACTAAGTTGGAAAAAAATTGCATAAACATAACATTATGGTTAAGAGAGCCTCGGCAAACTGCATGCAAAATGTCTTCACAAAGGAGTTAAATCATTCCCTCTCACCTCACTGTCCCGGGAGACTCCCATGAGCCCTAGGAGATGTAGCTCATGCTGCAAAAATTATTTAATCCTTTTAACAAAAATATGTGACGTCTGAGAAACGTTTGGAAACATTGAATTAAAAATAACAGCCATATGTATTTCAGAAGTCCAGTCAAGTATGCAGACCTGTCAATCCCACAGTGCTGAATCTACTATAGAGGATGCCAAAAATACTAAAATTCAGTGAAAAACACTGAAATGTTTTGATTACTCAAAATCTCTTTTGAATGATAGAAAACAGAACAGTCTCAACTAGAGTTTTGAAAAGTCATGTAAACACAACTTCAGACAGAAGTCTTTGAAGTGAAACGCTGGGACAGTACTGAGGAGGTTGCTGCTTTGCCTTCCGCAGAAAGTCCTTTTCAAATACCTGATTGTGACAAACTCCAGACCCCTTGCATTTAATTATCAATTAACAGCTGTTCTAGCTTAGTTTTTGGCATGGAGGAGCAAAACTGCGTGCATGTCTTCTTGACTTTGCTAAGCAGCTCTCACTCCTGAAGACTGGCAACAGCGTGCTACTGCTCGTCTATGCAGTCCTGAATGGCTACTTCTACTCGATCAGAAAAGCCGTGAAGAGACACTCTGTTTGGATAGTGGCGTGGTCCACTTCAGAATTAAAATTCTAACCTTCTCGTTGGTGTCGACGATACTTGCTGAGGCCTTATTCTTTTTTGTCCGAGATGCAGCAGAATTTCCCGACGACCGGCATGCGCAACATTCAGCGGCAGTAGGTGCAAAAAGCGTACCTTTCGCCTTTGCCAGATTTTTATATGCACAAATACGAACACTTCAAAGTGCTTCTTGTGGACAATCGCACCCGCAGCAACTACGCTGTCAACACAATACAGCTTGACAGCCTCGGCTAACCGAAAAGTCAGCGATGGCGGTGACCATGTAGCCGTACGTTTTTGAATGGGGATGATCTCGACAAGCGATGTGGCAAACAAATAAGATGCGGAGTGCACAGCCCGCCATGAGACGGCGCACGCGGCACAAAACCAGCTGGGCTCGCGTTTTCGCAAGTCTACTCGGTCTAACCCTGCTGCCTTTATTTAGTCAGCACGCGAATCGAGAAAAATCGTAAAATGAGAGTGGGCACTACGATACTCGTAAAAGAGCACTGAAAATCGGACACTTTACGATAAAGTCGTAAAACTTGGCAGGTATGAATTACGTCTACCTCTTTAACATATAAAGTCTTCTTAATTAGAAATTCACGGGACCGAAAAAAAAGTTCAAATTATTCAAAGTTGAAATTATCGAATTGCGTCGAAGATATTGACAAGAACCACTTGCGTTACGGTAAGTTTATTTGGCGAAAGATTGGGCAGTGGTTTAAAAGAGACTTTTCGCAGTGCTTAACTGCGTTCACGCTGTCGGGAGCGTCAAAGTAGAACTGCTCGCAAATGGAAAGGTCTTCCCCGGCATCTTTCACTGCGCGACGCGGTAGTGGCGGTGCCCCAGCCCGCGTCGCGTGTGAGGCTTCACCGCACGACGCGCTGAACGGCACTTGGCGAGCGCTCATTTTCGAAGCAGCGCAAGAACCACGCAGAAGACGCCACTGGTGATGCTGCGATCGGTTAGCTGGATGATGCGAAACCGAAACAAGTAGTCTCTGACGTCCGTGCGCTTGCTCCGCATGCAGTTTCGGTTTGACGACCGCTCATAGTGGCGCGCTAGTAATACTTGCACGCGACGGTGCGAAACCCGCACCGCACACAGGCGACCAATAGTCGAGATGCAAACACGCACGAGAGAGAGACGGCCCAGTCTTGAGATAAGTGCGCGCATGCGTGTGCGATGGACGCGGCATCACTGATTGCCATCGTAACTGCATGAGGGGAAATTTTGTTATACATTATTTACTGCTTTTTCGCGCAATCAACGTGGCTATTCATGTTTGGTAATGTTTGCGCATCATGCCACATACAGAATACGCACAGTTTCGGTTTCTGGTTGCCAAACGAAGGTGGTGGTGAAAACTTTATTTCCGTAAAGAGAGAGAGAGAGAGAAAAGAAAGACATTTATCGAATGATCAATGGGTTTCTTTCCGTTGGCTTCGTGGTGTGGCCGTCAGACCGTGTCTTTCGGCGACTTCCAAAGCCCAGCTCACCGCCCGCAGTTGTACCACAGGTTCGGAGCTGGTCACCGCAGCCTCCCATTGTAGTGGGTTAGATAATAGCCATTCGGCTTTGGGTTGGAGCTCAGGGCACATGTGTGAGATATGAGCTAGGTCGGCCTTTTTGGCATCGCAAAGCGTGCATTCGGGGGTGTACAGCCCTGGGTTGACCAGTGATAGTTTGAAAGGGTTAGGGAAGGTATCCGATTGGAGCTGCCTCCACGTCACTTGCTGGATTTTACTAAGGGATTTATCCGGGGCTGGGTATTCTAGTCTGCTATTCCTGTAATACATGGTGATTTCTTGGTACGTTATCATGCGTTCCTTCACCCCTCGCAAGCACGATTGGTCCACTGCCCGGTTGACGAATCCTCGGGCTATATTGTGGGCCGCTTCGTTCCCCGGGTGGGACGAGTGCGCAGGGACCCAGATAATTTTAATCTGGCGGGGAGAGAAATGTGATTTTTTTAGGATTCTATATGCCGTTTCGTGAATTTTGCCTTTTCCAAAGTTACGCACGGCCGTTTTTGAGTCGCTGAAAATAATTCCACAGGCAGTATTGGTGATTGCAATTGCTATCGCGGATTCCTCCGCTTCTTCCGCGCGTCTGCCGAGGACGGTAGCGGCGGAGAGGTGTTTAAATTTTTGGTCTACGATGGCGACCGCGAAGGCGTCCCGCTCTTCGTGTTCGGCCGCATCTACGTAGACTGCCTCCTCGCAGTTCCCATAATGCTTGTGAAGAGCCTGTCTTCTCTCCTTGTGGTACTCCGGGTGCATATTTTTTGGGATCGGGTGCGTTACGAGGTGCTTGAATATATCGCGGGGTACGGATCTTTCGTTCGTTTTAGTTGTTTCGAAACATATTTTTAGTTCCCGGAGAATGTGTCTCCCTGCAGGCGTATTGGACAACCTCTCGTATTGGCCGATCCTGTGCGCTTCGATTAGCTCTTCGAGCGTGTTATGGATGCCCATTTTCAAAAGTTTCGTGGTTGGTGTGAATCTCGGCAGACGAAGGTTCCGGCGTGACTAGTACGAAATCACGTAACGCATACAAAGTTTAAGCTAAGCTACACTAGAAGCTCAATGACAGCGACTTCACAAATAGACATTATATTGCAGTTTTTGTGAGCCTCACGTGATCTCGCACTCATTGGTGACGTCGCACATCGTCGGCCGACCTAAAACCAAAAGCAGAAATCTGGGGCGGGGGAGCGCAATTGTCGATTATTTACTGAGCGCAGCGAATTTAACGCAGTGGTGCGTTTACTAATGTCTTACGCATAATTCTAAAGCAGAAATAGAGTAACAAGAATTTGATGACTCTGCCCCTTTGACCGATGATTACTGGCTCGTGCCCCTGCTGCTCTCCAAATATTTGCTTGCTAGTTTTCAAGTCCACTTTTTCTATTTTGGGTCAACATTCCTCATACAGGCAATGAAAACTTCCTTAGCCCACCGCTTTTTCCCCGTTTCTTGCAGTGCCTCTGCCCTCAAATAAAGACCATCCCATGTCACCTTCTACCCCCTGGTTTGGTGCTGCCAAATTTCCGACCATGCTTGTACCTCTGATCTCATACAGAGGGCCGCATTGTTAAAAGCCAGACTAGAAGCCATCACCCTTTTCCAAATCCCTCGTGTCACTTCTTGTCTGTTGTAATTCCAGAGTGTCCTATTTTTTATGCTCACTGCATTTCTGCTACCACGTAAAGGGTGTTATTTTCTTTTAACTGTTTACAGGTCGTTATTTTAAATCCTGTAAGAGATAGGTAAGTGCGGTTTGTTCAGGTTGATTGTATAGCAAGGTAGGCATTATGTGCGTGATAGAGCTTAATTAAGCAGTAATTGAAATTATGTAATTAAATTTTAATTTTGACTAGGGGCCAGCATTATATTATGAAAATGAAGGCCATCAAGCGTTACAAGCGTTCGCACACGCGACGACACGTGGTAACACGCCGGCCGGAGAAAGCGTTGGACGACAGTCTGCGCTGAAGTGGCCCCGTCGGACTGACTGATGATCCGCGTCAGCGATCCCACACGACGAAGGCGAAAACGTGATCTTCCTTATTGGGCACGAAGGGCACACCGTGGCGCCAACTCTCGGCCCGAATGACGCACGGGATGATGAGCGCGCATTGAACTTCTACTGTGTAATGCGTTCCCAGATAGTTCGGTTGCATGTAAATCTACTTAATATTGCCTGTTGAAGCTTAATTTCAGGTATTTATTAAGCGCATTCATTTGACCCAGTAAGCAAACTGTTGAGATGTAGCCCTGTGAGCTTTGACCACTGCGACGGCAGTGGGCACCGACCAGCTACTGTTATGGAGAGAAGTGAAGTTGCCAGTTAGAAGTGAGCGATCACTGAATCTCAGTAATAGGGCAGGAGTGGAGCACTTTCTAACAGCGCTGGCGGAAGCGGCGCTGTTCGACTGCTTCCTTGCACTCTTAGGGTAGGCAAGTTGAATGGTGCACAGCTCATCGCCGAGCTGGGCGCGTCGGTTGGATATGTTCTTTTTCTTCGTAATTGTCAATTTAATGCGGTTTTCAGTCAGAGGCCCATTGGTTAATTTCTATTCAGCGTATTTTATTTCTTGCTGCAATGCGAAACTTTTTTTAAAGATATTTTTGTAGCCATTCAATTATTCGACCTTCACATTATTTAGACTTTTTTTCTTTTTTTTTTTCGCAGCATTGATAACTGTTTAACCACCAGTTGAGGACTGACTTTCCATCCTTGTGTTACTGATCGTTTATGTCCTTGTATTTTAAGAACTACGAAAGATGCAGTCGCGAGTAAGGAAGAATAGCACTGGTCTGTGGAGCGGCAGATAGCAAAGCTCGGCGCTGATAACAAAAAAATATATACCAGGCGTGCTCGCAAAGAACGAAGCCGCGCGCTGCGATTTTCGCCGCTGCGGGGACGTCGTTTTTCAGGTTGGTGTTACACCAAGGCGGACATTACGTGCGTGGTAGAGCTTAATGATTAGACGAATAATGAACTACAATAAACCTTTTTTATTTTAGTTTTAAGGGAAAATGCTGTACTGCGAAATTGAAGGCCCTCAACAGTAAAGCTCAGTTTTTAAATTTTGTTAATCGGCAGTGTAGCTTGATCTATCGAATGTCGAAAATTCGCATTTGAAATCTCGTTGTTGGCTTTTCGGCATTGAGCTTTTATAAAATAGCGTCTATCTCATCTATTACGCATCAAATACGCATCAAATACAGACGTCTCTTGTGTATTTGGTAATGTTGGTGAAGTTAACATTATATTGGCGAAGTTACCACTCTTAGCAACGTCATTATGTAATTATGCAAAGCGAATTCAACGAGATTTGAAATGCGTATTTTAATCCGCACTGCCGACTAAGAAAGTTTTAAAACGGGACTCACCCTTGATGTTGACGGCCTTCAATTTCTCAATATAACATATTTCCTTAAAATCACGAACAGAAATGTTTATTGGCCCTATCACGTATGTGATGTCCGCCTTGCTGTAAAACCCACCTGCACAGACGTATTTCTAGTACTTCTTGTAATACAAAAGCGGTTTAAAAAAATCTTTGTGTATGCTGTACTTGTTTGTAGTTTTTAAGTAGAAAAATTCTCTAAACTACTATTTGTATGCACAGGTATATCCATGAAGCAAACTGTATTTAATATTGAATCTTTTTAAGCTACACTTCTGTTAATTTAAACTTCTGAAAACTCAGACGAAAATCTCTGGTACCTTGAAGTTGGAATCAGTGACCGTCTACTTTGCATCTTTAAGATGTGTTCTTTTATACAGCGTAAAATATAGGGTGTTGCACTATGCGCGATGTAGAATGCTTCTCCCAGCTAAACCGCGGAATCCTCGCAGTTCAAATTTTGCACAGAAATGGCATTTTGTCGCTAGTATTTTTTAATACCAAATTTGTT
>JAJIZL010091016.1:0-30776 GCA_023969395.1 Amblyomma maculatum
AGCGCCGGATCCGCTGGCTGGGTTTGCGTTGGCCATTACTTCACACTAGTCGTTCGTGTGAGCATATGAATGGCGTATTAGGTCATGCGGCACAACAGAGGTGAAATGAAAGGAAGAAGCAGTACGAAACAAGGCGCCTTGAAGGGCACAAAACAGGTGCACGGCCGTCCGCCTCAGGTTCAGGTTTCACTAGCACAGTCCAAAATGGCGGCATAACCTGTTTCGACGCTAGACGTCGCCCATATCGGGCAATATGGCGCTACTGAAACGATGATTTGTGAAAAGGTCTATACCTGAGCAGCCCAAGCGCCGGCGCGTCGATTCCACCGCGGAATGTGCAGATACGAATAGGAGGAATAGACCGATCCCACCAACCGATTTGCGCATGCACTGGCTTTTCGCAAGTTGCACCACCGCCATGTTTGTTATAGTCGGTTGGTCAGCGCGCGCACATGCGACTACACCTCCACGATCTCCGCTCTACAGGAACGTCAATGCACACTTCCTATAACTCAATACCGAGAAAAATTCGTTGTCATTATTTCACAAATTTGCAGTGACTGTTGATGGAAAGCAAGCCCTCTAGGGGCCTCAATTTTTTGTAACCAATAGCCTCCTTCAGTTGGAAGAGCTTACCGGAAATAATCGAAGGCTGAGTACAAAAAGTCGGATCGCGGTAATTTATGGCTATGGAAATTGAGGGTTGATTGGTGTATGATAGGCGATGGCGAGCTAAAGAAATAATTGTAATTAATGCTTGAATAAAGAAAATAAAATAAATAAATTGGAAAAGAGGGTTCATCGATGTCAAAATGATCAGAATTAAAAGCCGATGCGTGATATTGCTAATAGAAATTTTGTTTATGTAATTAATTATTCAGTGAACTAATTCTCAAATGAGAAATTGACAAATAGGTTTCATAGGTGTCAAAATACTCAATACGAAACGCCAACGCTTGATGATCTATTAAAAAAAATTGAAAGTGCATATTGTATCAAATAACTGAAGTAACAAAAAAAAATGAGGTTCAAATGTGCTAAATTTCATAAAACGAAAAGTCAATGCTTGGATGGATGGATGGATGGATGGATGGAATATAGGAGCGTCCCCTTTGAAACGGGGTGGTAGCAGTAGCTATCATGATGATTTTTCTCCCTATATTTTAATTATTGATTTTAATTATTAAATTTTGTTCCTACATTACTAACATTATGTGACTTCTCACTTTTTAAGCCACCAATCTTCCAGTCGTCTTTTGTTAGTTTCCACCGCCGGTTTATTCACCCGGCCACTGTTATCTCTAAACCCCAGAGCTTCAGAACAGTGATTGCGCCTGCACCAACTTCCGGATGGATACCATTATATTCGAGTATAATATGGTCAATTGTTTCACTGGAGTTTCCACGTACAGTACATGCGTCATCTCCACTGTTAAATTTCCTTTTGTAGCTGCTTGTTCTAAGGCACCCTGATCTAGCTTCAAAAAGTAGGGCACTGCCTCTTGAGTTATCAAAGAAATCTTCCTTCCTGATCTGCATTTTCCACATTCTGTATAATTCACACTCTGTTTCTTTTCCATCGAATTTATCCCATTTTTACCATTTTTTTTTCACCTGTTGCTTAATGCTCTTTATTTCTTCGTCCTGGTTACTAGTATGCTTACTAGTTAGTTTCCTAGTTCTTTTCCTCCATTGTGAGCCAACGCTTTTTAGGTACAGGTATTTAAATACTTTAGCTGCCCATCTGTTACTGTCCAATTTCCTCAGGCGTTCCTCATATAATATTTTACTGTGAGCTTCCCGTACTTCGAAAGATGCCCAGCCCATATCTCCCTGTACCACCTCACTTGTAATTTTGCCGTGGGCACCTAGTGCTAATCGTCCAACGGATCTCTGATTTGTTTCTAATGTCGACTGTACCTCTGTTTTTAGGCACACAAAACCGCATTTCCGAAAGTAAGTCCGGGCACCGTAATTCCGTTCCAAATACACCTCAAAACCTCATACCTGTTGTATCCCCACAATGCCCTATACTTCATTATCCCGGCATTCCTTCGCCCTTTGGCCTTAAGTAATTGCTCATGCTTTCCAATGTATGCCAATCCTTCGTTTACCCATAACCCCAGATATTTATTTTCTGCTACTCTAGGTATTTCAAGGCCTTGTATTTTAAGACCCTGATCAGTTGAGCCGTTGAAAATCATCAGACCCGACTTAGCTGCGCTGAAACTGAAGCCTAGAGCGTCCCCTTCGTCTCTGCAATACTTAACTAGAGTTTGCAATTCTTCCAGACTCTCAGCTAGCAGCACAATATCGTCCGCATACATCAAACCGGGGAGGCGCTGCTCTACCGCCTTTCCACCTAATTATGTGACAGGTCAAAACCTAGGTTACTGTATTGTATCCTCCATTCCAGGTTTATCATATAAAGCATGAACAGCACCGGTGATAGAGGACAGCCTTGTCGTAATCCTTTGAATACTTTGACATCCTCCGTACTTCTTATCCCTTCTCACGTAATTTTTACTTTGTTATCCGGGTATATTTCCTGTAGGAACTCTATTATCTCATAACCGATACCTTCTTCTTTTAATATGTTCCACAGGAGTTCCCTGCTTACGTTGTCGTACGGCCCGTTTATGTCCAGGAAGGACAAATACAAAGGTATATTTTCCACTCTAGATATTTTGATGCATTGGGAAAGCACGAACAGCGCCTACGCGCCTACCATTTCTAAAGCCGTTCTGAAGTTCTCCGAGTATCTTGTTACTTTCAACCCATGCCTGCACCTTTAATTTCACCGCCTCTATGGCTAACCTGTACATAACAGATGTTATGGTAATCGGCCTGTAGGAATTTTATGTGCATCCTGTCTCCTTTTCCTTTATAAATCAAATGCATTTTACTCTGCCGCCAGCTGTCCGGAATTTGCTTATTCGTTATGACTGTTTCTAGAGCTTTAAACAACGTTTCCTTACTTTTTGGACCGAGTTCATTAATCAACTTGATCGGAATTCCATCTATTCCTGTAGATGTGTTTTTAGGAATATTTTTTTCTGCCTTTTTCCAGTTTAAATTGGTCAGTTCTAACATGCTTTGTATTCTGCTAACTTGTGTTGCTTCCTCATTTGCGGAGATTACCCTATCGTCGCTCCTAAATGACGCGGCTATAACTGATGTAATGTAGTTGACTGCCTTATCTCCCTTTAAACAATTTCCCTCGTTATCCTGAATCCGATCCTGCTTTCTTTGATTCTTCTTCCCTAGCCAGCTTATATGGTTCCAGAATGTTCTTGCTCCGCCTCTAGAGGCATTGTGTATATCAGCCATCCAGCGATCGGTGGACTGTTTTGTTTTAGTTTGGACGAGGGCCTGCACTTGAAGTTTCTTTTGTCGATATGATTCCCATTTTTGGTCGATTTCCTCCTGAGAAGCCTGTGCTTTCTTTGCCATTCGGTGTTCCCTTGAAGCAGCCCGTCGTTGTTCTATAGCTTCCCCGATTTCGTTATTCTACCAGCTCCGTGGCTTCCTCTTTCCATTCCAGCGGTTTGCTACTTTCAAGTCCTTAAATTTTCCTCTTTATGAGTAGTTCTACCTGTTCATAATCCCAGTCTTCCATGGGGCTTTTCTCGATTGCTTCCTTTATGTCTGCTGCTGTCTGCGCTATTTGATCGTCGTTTAATTTCGCGTTTACGTTTTGTGTAAGTTCCATTTCTCTTTTCATCAAGGGCCCCATCTGCAGACAAATACGTTTATGATCACTTCCCAGGCTACACTCCCCTTCTTCGTCTCTTTCCATTTGTGTGACCTTGCTATAAATTTCCTGCGACATTAGACAATAGTCAATGGTCGTCTGCCTGTTGCGGAATTCCCACGTGATTTGGCCTTCACATTTTGTTTCTCTATTTACAATAACTATTTCGTGTCGCTCACAGAAATCTAGCATTAGCTTGCCGTTACAATCACTGTATCCATCCAGATCGTCGATGTGGCCGTTCATGTCCCCCAGTAGAATAATATTGGCCCCGTTTCCAAACTGGATTATATCGTCACTGAGACATTCAAGAAGATCCCTGTTTTCTTGCCTGCATTGATGTCCTGTTCCTAAATAAACTACCCCTAGCCATGTCCTTATGCCGGCAATTGTTCCTGAAACCCAGATATGTTCTTTGCAAGATGATTTAATTCTTTGCCAATTTGTTCCGTGGTGTATCAACACACCTACCCCTCCAGCCTTTTTTTTCGTTCTCGTTCTGTTGCACCCTTCCCAGACGTAGCCTTCTATAAACGGCGGATAATCTAGATCCCTGAGATGCGTCTCGCAAAGAGCGTGCACACCTATTTTGTCATCCTTCAACTGCTGTTCTATCGCTAGCCATTTCGCTCTTTTTCCACCTCCTTGCATGTTTATGTAGCTGATCCTAGTGTTAAATTTCTTTTTTGTACTTTTCTTTCTCGAACTACTCTTTGCCATTTTTGGGGGCTCAGCTTCCCTTATTACACTTTCTTCTGCTTCACTTCTAACTACATCTGTGCACGGAGTCCTCGCGGACCCCCTAAAAAAGCTACAGCCCTGCCTGCCAGGCGCCAGCCGATCTCGGCTCCCACTCTTCTGTTAAAATGAATGCCATCTCGCTGAAAATCCCTACCAAAACCTGCTTTATGTAGCTCCCTGTTTACCTCAACCACTTCGAAACGCTTCTCCAGACTTAACTTTCTTATGTCCAGATTAACTGTCACCACGTCCTTTTCCATCTTTCCGTTCAATCCTAGCACCTCTGATACTGTGCATACAACTATCTGCGTCTGCTGTGTTATCTCCCTGATCTCGTCAATTCCCTTAGCTAAACTTTCCACCACTCCTGCAGCGTCACCATTTAGGACATCGTTTAGCCCCACGGCTATTACCATACTGCGCTCTGCGGAATTCTTCAAGAGCCTATTTTTACTCTCTTTTAGCACTGCCCTCATTGCTCTCCCTGGGAAGGCTCCAACCAACACTCTCTTATCACCCCTTACACGTTCCAAGATATCTCGCTTGTACCTGTTCATGTTAGATTCTCCGGTGATAAGCACCTGCGCCTTCTCTCTCCCTCTCCCAACTGTTGGCTCCTGCTTTCGGTTATCTGTGTCCTTATCTCTGGGATTTTCATTCTTCCTTACTTCTTCCTTTTTTCCGGCGTCTTGGCTGCTTCTAAATATCTCTGACGGTTCGGATCCGCCTGACCTACTTTGCTTATGCCTTCCATGCCAGTGCTGGCCCCAGCCACGTGGCCCGCATTGGAATGTTTGTCCTCGTTGGTTCCAAGGATAAAGTCGGCCCCCTTTTTTTTTCAATTTGAGTAAGCTGTCCAAGCAGTTTCTGATTTTACGCTCTTAACAAACGTACTTTATTTTCTAAATCATCCACACGAGACACTAAACTGCCCCTTTCTTGATCAAATCTATCTAGACGCGCACTCAGTACGCAACACCGACAGAAAAAGTCGCTGCCTTCCGCTTCACCTACAGAGTCAAAACGCGTTTCCTTGAGATTAAGCTGCCCCTCACACTGAGTACACTTTACCTTCTTTTGATTGCACATCTTAAGCGTTCATCGACTGAACTATATTACGAATTCTCAGAATATACAAATTGCCAAAAGAAGACCCATGAAACGACTAGCAAACACGCGTTAAAAACCAATTCTGCAAATGCCAATAGCCTAGAAAAAAAATATTCTCTAAACAAGATAGCTAAATAATGAAAGCCAAGAAAACCTAGCTGCCAGCACGATAAATCAGGCCGCTAGGACCAAGAGCTAAAATCTATTCTTTAGACTGCACCTAACCTAACTAGCTGAAAACGAAATAAAGTTAATGAAAGAAAGAACTCATCTATTTGACGCTTCGGAAGCTCCCGCTGTCGCCAGTCCGTCCGTTTCCGGTAGCCACGTGCAATCGGAGGAGCGATGGAACACGCGTCCGCACCACACGCCTGTCAACTGTCAACTCAACACCCTTTTTTTTTATATACTAATCAAGAAAATTTAGAGGGGGAAACAGACCAATTATTTATTCGAAATATAGGAAAAACAAAATTATGAAGGACGATAATGAAAGTATTAGAGCATATAAGTGATTAAATAAATATCTCAATGATTGTATAAAATGAAGAAGTGCACTTAATGATGTCAAACTGATTTTGACACCTTTGAACCACCTTTTTTGTTAACACAAAATTTTCAAGTATTTCAATAATTTTTGATCAATTACACACTACAATTTCTCAGTTAGTGCCCTCTAGCATTGACATTTCATCCAGGCCATTTCTACACCTTCAAACCCCCTTTTTTGAATTCTTACTTTTTTAATTATTTCAGTTGATTAACAAATTACACTTTGAATTTGCTTAATTAGTATCATCACGCGTTGGCTTTTTATTTCGAGCATTTGACACCTTTCAACACCCTTTTTCAAATTCTTATTTTTGAAATATTTCAATTACACATTTGATCAATTACACACTAAATTTTGCTAATGGCATGATCAAGCTTTGGCTATAATGTACAATTAATTTTGATACCTTTGAGGCCCCTTTTTTATATTTTTTTCAATTTAATGACACATTCTAAATTTTCATTAACAGAACCATCTAGCACTGGCTTTTCATTCTAATAATAGGACACCTAAGTTTTCATTTTTTAATTATTTTGACTGATTAAGTGGCAAATTACATTAAATTTCTAACCATCATCAAATTGTGTCTTCATCTGAGTGTTTTGAGACTATTGAACATCCATTTTCCTTTTTTTTTTATTTCCCTATTTAATCAATTAATCGCATTAATTCCATTAGCTCATCGTCGTCTATCAATTACCAATCAATTATAAAATCAGTAGAACAAATTACCAGTGTAAGGTTTTTGCGCATATCTCCTTATCTCCGACATGCGGTGCCGAAAACTAATACTTTTACTGCGCCGACGGCTTTTCGGCCGAACGAGCTGCATAAGCTATTGCATAAATACATAAACCTAGAGTAATATATGTGCTATGTGCTGTTACAGCGCCCAGGAGCGAGACAGATGAATTTTTGCAATGCCCTCAGGCACACACGAATTAAAAATCGTTCGGAAACGGCGCGCAGGCTCCCGGGCGGCTGGAGCAGCCGGTTGACTACATGTACCAGCATGCACAGCGACAGCGGTGGCGTCGTGAAACATGCGGGTGGGATTGGTCTATTGGCCTGTGGTCGCTGGTCCAAACAATCAAACAGCGCCGAGTACAAAACTAAATATTAAAGAAAACAAACGCAGGCCTTCAGAAAGGCGTTGTTGTGCCTTCGATAGCGCGACCACAGCAAGGCACGTCGGATGCATTTTGGCGGGAGAATCATATTCGTGCGTTACTGCCTGGGCAGCTGTAAAGCTGAAGCTTGACCTGTTCGTTTCATTTATGCATAACTGCAGTTCAGGCAAAGCTGGAAAGCCTCTACGCACGAGTTGACAAATGTGTTGACAAAAAATAGAAATGTTTTTAATGGTAAATGAATAGTTTTTAATGGATATTTGATAATGTACTAGCATTACGTTTTTGAGTTGTAATTATAAATTTGGTTTATTGCCGTTTCTTTATCTGCATAATCAGTAATGTAATATTATTCACTAGTTTTGCCATGTCTAACACCTTACACACTCTGGAGCCAAGCACCTTAACACCTTTGCCAACATAAAGGGTAAAATGAAGTGTTAAATGTATGTAGGAATGCTTTGCACCCTTTGTATACAAAAAGCAGAACCAAAGAGTGTGAAAAGGAGGTAGCAGCAACGTTGCACGGCTAAGGGTGGAAATTTCCCAACAGTGCAGGGCCCTTATCGAAACGAACAGTGGGCTGGCGAAGGCACTGGAGCAGGATGTCAGTCGGCGATGCGCAACTGTCCAGTGCGGTCTCCATGTAAGCCGGCTTAAGGCGGTCTAGGCTGACGGTCTCTGCCCGGTCGTTCTGTAGAAGGGTACCGGTTTTAGGAGTGCGGTGGCACGGCTGCTCAATGGAAGCTCGGTAGGTGCGACCTGCTGCGTCGGCCTATAACGGCGTGAGGCGCCTAGTTCCCGTCGCCACCGCGGCGGTGCCACCGCTCGGGGAGAGGTCGTTGTTGTGGCTGTAGGAAGAAGGAAAAGAAAATACACGGGCCTGCTGCTGGCTCTGTAGCTGAGCCATCTCCGCTGCCTCATGCAGACAGAAGAGAAAATAGAGAAGTAATAAAAGAAAGAGGGAGAGAAAGACGAGCGCCGCATAACAGCCGTCGTCCAACACCGAAACGGTGGCGGGTGCAATGACGGCCTAAAACAGATAAAAAGTATGTTGCAGGCTAGCCCCCGCCGCCAGCGGCGGTGACCCACCTGTCCCAGCCCCATCAGGGGAGTGCCAGTCCCAGCCTAGCAGGGCCAGCCCAGTCGGAAAAAACTACAGAAATTTTTCTGATGTTACGACAGAATTTCGGTGCGGTTTTGGCGGGAAACCTGTTGTGACGACAGAACATTCTGCCGTAACATCAAAAGTTCTGTAGTTGCAACAGAAAAGTGCTACAGAACTACAGACAACAGAAATATACTACAGAAAAATTACAGAACTACAGAAACATCTGATGGTTTCGACAGAACTACAGGATATTTTGTCGTATTTTTGACACAGTTCTGTACTTTTTTTCGACTGGAAGGAACCTCCGGAACGTGGTGGTGCAAGAATGGCACCCGAGTGCCACCTCTCCCCCAGCGTCACATCGAGGAGTAGCGGCGCTCGAGCGCAACGCTTTTGGCGCCACTTCTCCCCGAGCGGTGGCGCCGCGGCGGTAGCGGCGGGAACTAGGCGCCTCACGCTGTTTTCGCCGACGCAGCAGGCCGCACCTAGCGCGCTTCCATTGAGTGGTGGTGCCACCGCACTCCTAAAACCGGCACCCTCATAGAAACACAGAAGGTAAAAATTGGATAAATTCAATAGAAAAGAAACAGTGTGGAACTATACTAAAAGTGGTAAAGGCAGATCGGTAAGGAAGCTTTCTTTGATAACTCAAGAGGCAGTGCTCTACTTTTTGAAGCTAGATCAAGGTGAATTAGAACACGGAGTTACAAAAAGAAATTTAACAATGAAGATTACGAATGTACAGTATGTCGTAACTCCACTGAAGCAATTGACCATATTATACTCTAATGTAATGGTATCCATCCGGAAGTCGATGCAGGCGCAGTCGCTCTTCCAGAAGATCTGGGGTTTAGAGATACCAGTGGCCGGGTAAATGAACCTGCGGTGGAAGCTAGCAAAAACGATTGGAAGATTGGTGGCCTTAAAGCAGAAAAGGGACATAATGCTAGTAATGTAGAAAGAAATATTCAATAAATAGAATGATGGTATAGTTAACTAATTTGAAATAATAATAAGGATATAGGGGGAAAAATGAGCATGATAGCAACTGCTACAACCCCGTTTCAAAGGGGACGCTCCTACATTCAATCTCTTCATCCAGGTTATAGTTGACAGCCGTGTGAGGCCCTGGGGCGTAGAGATACCAGTCGCCGGGTGAATGAACCTGCGGTGGAAGCTGGCAAAAAACGATTGGAAGATTGGTGGCTTAAAAGAAAAAAAGTAAAATAATTAAATAAATCGAATGATGGTAAACTAACCGATTTAAAATAATAGCTATGATATAAGGAAAAAACGAGCACGACAGCAACTGCTATTATCCCGTTTTCAAGGAGACGCTCCTATATTTTATCTATCCATCCATACATACATTCATCCGGTTGACAGTTGACAGCCATGTATTGCCGACGCGTGTTTCATTTGCACGTGGCTACCGGAAGCGGACCAGCTGGTGACAGCGGGAGCTTCCGAAAGCGTCAAATAGATGAGTTCTTTCTTTTAATAACTTATTTGGTTTGCAGTTAGGTTACGTGTAGCCTAAAAATGCATTTTAGCTCTTCGCCTTAGCGGCCTGGTTTTCGTGCCGGAAGCTAGGTTTTTGGGCGTTCATTCGTTAACTATTTGGTGGCTTGTTAGCTTTTTAGATACTTATTCTTCTTTGAAGGTTACTGGCATTCGCAGCATTTATTTGAACGCGTGTTTGCTAGTCGTATTTGTGTCTTTCATTTGTAGTCTGTACGTTCTGAGAACTCGTAGTACAAAAGTATAAATAGTTCAGTTCATATGAGCTTAAGAAGTGCTACCAAAATAAGGTTAAGTGTACACGGTGTGAAGCTCAGGTTAACCTCAAGGAAATGCGTTTCGACTCGGTAGAGGAAGCGGAAGGCACTGACGTTTTGTGCCGGTGTCGCGTGCTGAGTGCGCGTCTAGATTAGTTTGAACTAGAAAAAGTAGGTCTAGTGTCACGTGTGTAAGCCTTAGAAAATGAATTAGGTGTATTAAAGGCAGAAAATCTGAAACTGCTGGGACACTTCGTGAAATGGAAGAAAAAATGGCCTACACTGTCCTTGGAAGCCATGAAGATGAACATTCCAGTGCGGGCCGTGTGCCTGGTACCAGGAGTGGCATGGACGGCAAAAGCAAAGTAGATCAGCCGGAGCTGAACCGACAGAGTTATTCAGAAGAAGCTACTAAGAAGTTAGGATAAGAGGAAGAAGTAAGGAAGAATAAAAATCTGAGGGCGAAGGACACAGATTACCCAAAGCAGAAGTCTACAGTTTGGAGAGAGAGAGAGAATGCGCAGGTGTGTATCACCGGGGTTGCAACATGAGCAGGTGCAGTCGAGATATCATGGAACGTGTAAAGGGCGACCAACAAGTATTAGTTGGAACCTTCCCATCGATGACAATGAACGCAGTGCTGAAAAGGCCAAAAATAGGCTGTCAAAACATTCCGCAGATCACAGTTTTACAACTCAAACAGAACTTCTTCGCATAGCGGGTTAAAAGTCGTCCCTGATGGTGGGAGCCGCAAATCGTTATCGAACAAGCTGATGCACCCAGGAAGAGCGGACACATCACAGCACTTTTCGAGAGAAAAGAA
Source organism: Amblyomma maculatum (assembly GCA_023969395.1). Classification (NCBI taxonomy): domain Eukaryota; kingdom Metazoa; phylum Arthropoda; class Arachnida; order Ixodida; family Ixodidae; genus Amblyomma; species Amblyomma maculatum. The sequence goes on from JAJIZL010091016.1 coordinate 11,001, forward strand.
ATTTGAGGTTGTACCATACATCCACAAGGTTTCACACAACCTTAAAAAGGTGTCTACAAAACATAGTGCAAGCATGGTTTTACGGCACTTTGTAAACTGTCAAAAGTATGCCCGATGGCTGGCAGGGTGCAATTAGAAAGAATTGTCTGCGGCAACTAACACGAAGGTCCTTTCATCTCATGTGCAGTAGGCGTGATCTACAAGATCACGTCCACCTGTGGTCAATTTTATGTCGCACAAACCGGCAGGTGCGTAAATTATAGACTAAGAGAGCACTCAAACTCTCTCAAGAACAGCACTGGTGAGCACCTGCCGGAGCACTGCAAAGGATGCGGCTGTTTCCCGCTTTTCAGCGGCGCAGTTATCTTACGCCGCTGAAAAGACCAGCTTGAAAGAGAAATTTCTGGAGCAGCAATAATTCTTCGTTCGGGGACAAACACATGCGTGAGCAATCTGTGACATTGCTCAAGAAAGAATTACAATTTCTATCAAAATGATTAGATTTGGTGCAGTTTATATTCGCTTGCATCACACGTGCTGTTTACGCTAATATTTTTATGCCCGGTACTCTCTTAACTGTATTTTATCGTTTTTATGGTTGGTGGCGCAAGGCATATTGTTAAGGGACAACGACGACGACAGCGTGCTGTGCTCTCGTGTAGAATGTGTGGTACTCAAGGACAACGCAGAGTAGGTGGGTCGTACTGGGCGCCGCTGGCCTGAAGTTCTTCTGTGCTGCTGTCAGCTACCCCTTTGTAAATATCTGTAAATGCATCGACTTTATGTGTGCGTGTATCTATACTACATTATTAGTTGAAGGTGCGGGGTAGCCTACTGCACGCACGGAACTCCGCAGCGGTCTTCGACTTCCCGGTTCTTCAGCCATGCTCAGCCATGGGGCTGCATCATCGGCGTCCTCCACCTCGGCTATCATCGTTGCCCACCCGCGTAATCATGGAACCTTCAATGGAGTGGCTGATGTGGCGGACTGGCTCGCTATGTACGAGCGCGTTAGTGATCACAACAGGTGGGACTCGACCATGAAGTTGGTTAACGTCATTTTCTACCTAACGGGCGCTGCAAGGGTTTGGTTCGAGACTCACGAGGAGGAACTAACAAGTTGGGACCTCTGCAAGCGGAATGTTTCTGACTTGTTTGGTAAGCCAATTAGAATGTCACCTAGCCACGCAGAAGGAGCTTGCATGCCGGAAACAATCGTCCACAGAGTTGTATGCGTCATACATACAAGAGATTTTGGTATGAAAGTTTGCACCCGTCAGAGAGTGAAAAAGTTGGTATATATTAAAGGGAGTAGTAGACTACGTCTTCAACTTGCTCGTGTGCAAGGACTGCGGAATGGTTGACGCGATTCTAAAAGAATGCTGTCGGTTTGAACAAGCGAAAAGCCACCGTATTTCCTCTCAGTTCACGCGGCTGCCGAACATGGTTGCGACGTCGTCCTGCGTGGATTCAACCCCACCTGGCCCTCTTCCAACATCCGACAGCCTGACACGACTTGTGCGCCGGGAGCTAGAAGCAGCGTCTCCACAGTTTCTCAACTATCGGTACCGGACAGTGCCCCTACAGAATCCCTTATACAGACTGTTGTCTGGCAAGAATTCGCTAATCTCGGGACCCAACTTATATGCTCCATCAGCTCCCAGATACTCGCCGTGTATCCCCTATACTTGGTTCTGGACATCCGTACTACCTTCGCCGCAGCCGCAACCCCAGATACTCGCCGTGTATCCCCTATACTTGGTTCTGGACATCCGTACTACCTTCGCCGCAGCCGCAACCCAGATTGAGTGGAGACCACCTGGCAACAGGCCTATCTGCTTTAACTGCTCCCTAGTCGGTCACATCTTTCGACACTGTTGAACTCGTCCGCCATCGACTTACCGCTGCTACAGATTACGTCTATTCCCGCCGCTCTGTATCGCCCTTTGAACAGCAATCCTCAAGCTCCGACGCTCAGACTCTGCCCACCAACCGTTCGTCGCCGCCCTACAGCCGTAGTTCTTTGACGCCCCGATCTCGCCGCCCGTCATCTCCTGACCCTTATGCTCAATGTCTTTCGGAAAACTGATGACTGCAGCGGCTGAAGGTGATGCTGCTCTCATGAACCGACCTGAAAACCTTCCAACTCTCCAGGCGCAACGAAACATGCTTAGCATCAACGTGGACGGGATCGCTGTTCGACGAAGGACCTTTCCGCGATGCTGCAGGGCTGCATCAAGTGCGCTTACATCGAGCGGCTGTGGCAGTGGAGAACGCGGAAAGGTCCTTCGTATGCCGGTGTTAGAGGAGTTCGGACAGCTTCACGGCGTAAAAAAAATATGGGTCGAAGTGCCCAGGTCCGGGTGCGATGGTATGGTGGTGGGACAGACGCCGTGGAGTGGGCCGGAGGTCTTTAACACAGTCAAACAAAAGGAATTCTTAGGGACTGGGTGTGATGTGAAGAAGTCTTCTGGAAGACGCAGACACTACCATACACAAGCTCTGCAGCTGAGCACTGTCTTTCCGCATAACGGCTCATATACCATGGAGCACAATGGGAAAGGAGTTGACCCAGCGGCGCCATTGAGGCGAGCAGTTAGGGCGGCCTTCAATTGGCGGTGTAGGCGTTCCACCATGCCGCTGGCACACGCGTGACAATCAGGGGTGCGGCAGTGCTTGGTGTCGAGGATATAACAAAGGGAAGCAAACGGGGAGGACTCAAACTGGCGGCCACGGTCGGTTGTCGCGATGCCAGGTCAACCAAATTATCACGCTCCATAACCTAAAAGTTTGTCATTGTTATTAGCATCATACTTTTCTCATTTTGTATGCTTTTCTGCTTGAGCAGCTGCGTTCTGTTAGTGAATTCTGCTATTAACGCATCGAACGCTGTCCACCGTACGCCGTGTAGGGGCCATGGACCTTGTCAAGTCCATCTAGGGTGTTTTGTCCGTGCTCCTAAGCATTGTAGGATATTTGAAGAAATTGATTTCATTTAAGATACCCACGCAGAGATGAAGGCGCGGGAAACAGTCTCCGCAGTGATGTCAGGAATAAGGACTGCCTCCGGCCAGCGAGTGAAGCGGTCGACCATGGTGTGGATATAACGATAGCTTCGAGACTTGGCATGGGAGCCCACGATGGGGTATGTACATGGTCGAAACGACGTTCAGGGGATAGGAAGGCCTGAGAAGGCGTCTCGGTATGACGGTAGACCTTGGTCGTCGACACAAGCGCGCCCAAGTGGGCACATCAGCGTTGATTCCGGGCAAAACATAGCGCTGGGTGAGGATTCGCTGAATAGTCCGAATGCCTGGATGGCAGGTCATGCAGAGATTGGAAGATGGGGCGACGTACCGAGGCCGGAACAAAAGTGCGCGGAAGGTCTGTTGACACATCGCAGCCCAAGGGATGAGGTGAGTAGGAATGGGGCACAAGCCATAGTCGGAGGGAACGGGAGTTCTCTAGAAAAACGGCAAGCTTATGGTCATTCTGCAGGGCATAAAAGAATGCGACCCAGTCGAAATAGGAGATAGAGTGTCTACTGCGACAATACGAGGGAGGGTAAAGCGGCAGTGTTGGTGGCACCTTGCACATAGCGAATGTCCGTAGTAAACTCCGAGATATAAGCCATTTGCCGGAGTTCGGGGAGTTGGCGCGGAATGCATACGCCAGAGGCTTATGATCGGTCAGCACCTGAAACTGCCATCCTTCTACAAATGCCGAAAGTTCTGTTTCGCGGAGTAGATGGCCAGGAGCTCGCGGCCAAAGCTGTTGTAGCTGGCTTCAGCAGGAAGTAGCCTCCGAGAGTAAACAGGCAATGTTCTCCACTCGAATTTAATGTATTGCTGTAAGATGGCTCCTAAGACCATGCCTGAGGCATCCATCATCAATCTCGTGGGGGCTTTGCTGTGCAGATAGCCCTGAAGTAAGGCGTTCGCGACTGCTTGTTTTGCTGCAGTAAACGGGCCCAGAGCTTCTGATGACCAAGAAACGGCGTAGGAGCGGCCACCGATTGACAGCAGGAGATCATTGGCGAGCGAAGCAGCTCTGCACAGTGTGGGACCAAGTGCCTGAAAAAATTTCCCAGCCTCAGGAATTGCCATAAGTGGCGTAGTGTCGTAGGCGGGGGATGTTGGACGGTGCACGCGAGAGAGCGGATACCCTCCGAAGAATGTGACGACCCAAGAAGTGGACGTCAGAGCTACCAAGCAACCTACTTGGAGGCGTTCATAACTAGACCGTACTGCTGTAGGCGCTTGAAAAGAGCACGTAGGTGTTGCTCATGATCTTCAGGCGTAGGGCTGCCGATGAGGACATCATCCAGGTACACGTAGACAGGCGGCAGGACCCGCGTGTCCTCCGCCATGAATCGCTGGAATATCTGAGCCGAACTGCGGATTCTAAAGGCACCCGCAAATACCCAAACAAACCAAAAGGTGTCAAATGGAGGTCTTAGGTATGTCGGCGGGTTCAGTGGGAATTTCGTAATACGCCTTCACGAGGTCAACGTAGCTAAAAACGCTGTGCCGGCGAGGCGCGGCGTATATTCCTGGATGTCAGGCAGCGGCTAGCTGCCGTGGACAGTCTTAGCATTCAACGCCGGATAGTCACCACAGGGACGCCAGTAATAGGGATCGGGCTTGGGTACTAGATGCAGCGGTAACACCCACGCGCTGGAAAACCAGCGTATAATGTTGAGCCGCAGCATGTGGTGAAACTCAAGTTTGGCGATAGCGAGACAGTCTAAAAACAAGCGGTGCGGTCAAGCAGCTGTGGGTGCACCTCGTGAGATGACGTGGTGTGTCACCATATGTTTCGGTACCTGAGTGAGGCTGTATGGCTTTTTCAGCACCGGGAAATCCGCCACCATTTTTTTAATCTTCGAGGAAGGAATCAGCATGCGGATGCCCATGAAAGCTAGGTCGGTCAAGACTCCCGAGATGGAGAGATGCGTCAGACCGTCAATAAGGCGACGGCGCCGCCCGCTTACATCCAAGCCGAAGTATGAGAGGGAGTCCTAGCTGATGATCGGGTGACCCACGTCTGCTATGACGAATACCAATCGAAAAGCGCGGCGAAGGTGAATTCGACGGTGAGATATCTTAGTCTGTACGTGGCTAGCCGAACTGTTGGCAGCACAGAGTGACTACCCTGATGACTTGGAACGATCAGCCATAGTCGGCGAAACACGCTGATTTCCGCGCACTTGTCTATAAGAAACCGGGTGCCAGAGAATGTGTCAGTTCCTATAAATAGGCGGCTCTGACGACTGGTGTGACCACACGCTGCCGTTGGTGATCCCGGCGGGCGTTTCCAGACCACGAACAGGGTGGTGTACACTTTGTGGGCCGGATGTAGAAAACGCCAGTGGCACCAGCAGAGAGTCGGAGGGCTGGGACTCCGAGCTTGATGTGTGCGCTGAAGAGATTGATGATCGAGGCGAGGCGGCCGGATCTCCTGGGGTAGGCTGCGTAGTGCGGCGACTGAGGCGGAAAGCTTGACGAGAGAGGACTCCAGGCTCGAAATCGCCCGGTCTGTAGGCGGCAAAACAGTTGTGACAGACGGGGAGGTCGCCTCATGAATGTTATCGGCGAGCTCAGTCAGGCGGTTGAGGTTGATCTCACCGGCCACCGCAAGGGCGAGGTGGATGGGCGGGGAAGGCATTGGAGGAAAAGCTGTCGAAGCAACGCGGAGTGGGTGGAGGTATCGTTCTCACCGACAAGCTGGCGCATCTGGCGCAGAATCTGGGAAGGGCGTCGATTGCCAAGGTCTTCCTACCTAGCGAGCTTCTGGAGGAGGCACCGCTCCAACGGCCTAACTCTCTCCAGAACCTTGATTTTCAAGTGCTCATATGCTGTATCACTTATGGGGCGGGGAGAATGTGGGAGAGCTCGCCGGCAACGTCGGTAGGAAGGCTCGAGGCGACATAGACGTATCGCGTCGTCTCCGAGCTGATGCTGGCAAGGCATATGTGTGCATCGATCTGGTGGAACCAAACTTGAGGGTTCTGGGGCCGAAAGGTGGGAGACGAACCTGCACTCACGGGACGTCCTGCGGACGTGAGGCCTGTTCGCGGATGCTGCAGGATCGGTCATTTTGCGTCCTAGATCATCCGATTAAGTTCTCACGCCTCGGGAGCGAAGGAACAAGACTGCCGTTGATTAGCCCCAGAACAAGACTGCTTGCAGAGGCTGCAACAGCCATGCCCAGGTGCTGTCTTAATTTTCTTCGCCAGACGGCGCTCGATATCCGGGTTCCCTAAAACCCCTGGATACTTTGAAAGTTACGCCAACGATCGAACTTTGCCGCCGCCGCGCTACCTCCTCGCCCCTTGCGCGCCCCTTCGCTGAAGGCCGGCTCTCCGCCCGATTTCCTGAGCGACGATTGGTCTCCCTGTCGTTGCCCTTGGAAACCAACGCGCGTCCGGCGTTTTCCTTGTGTTTTCTTTTTCCTTCGCTCCAGTTTTCTCCTATTCGCGGCGAGCGAATATTGCGAGCTGTGCTTTTATTGCAGCGTGCAAGCTCTATGCTGTGCTGTTGCGCGTACAACTGCAGCAAGCGGCCTGAAGATGGTTATGCGGTACTCATGATACCTCAAGGCAAGCGTGACGGCTTCCGCACGAGTCAATGGATTCACAAGAATAGTCGAAAGAAGTTTATTCCTAGAAAGGACAGAGTTGTTTGCGACGTAAGGTACCTTTCTCACTCCCCGTAATAACGCGTCACCTGACGCTGCGTTTATTCCTGCTTGCTCCTCAATATTTTTGCGGCGGCAACATGTTCACTGTATAAAAATAAGGTTGTCCTCTGCAGCTGCTGAATATTCTGCGAGGCTCCAAGGCTCCATCCTTTAACACGCTGTCGACTTCTGCACAGTGAGAAATAGGGCACTATAATCTGGTTTTTGCTGTCAGGGATAACTGGAAAATTACAGTCTCTCGATTGCATTTGTCGCGATTATGCTAGGATCCCTGGCCTATTTCACTAAAACTCAAAATTGGGGCTTATAGAGGAGCTAGTCTTTCCAGCTTGTAGTGTGCGTCGGTTACTCACGAGCAATGAATGCTGGTCCTGAAAAACGCTTTGGCAAGTAAACCCGAGGTATTGCGGGTAACTGCACTAGTTAGGTCGTACGGCATTTTTTTTTTTCAATTCTTGAATGTGTCTTGCCATGCTTCGACGCACGCGTGGGTTAAAACGTATGCGTTCATTTTATCAGGGATACGGCCAATGTGCAGGAGGTGTTCACATGATCACACACGCTTCACTTTAACCATGACTACTAGGCGTTGGCAGGTTACCTTCGCTTTGAAAGCCGGAGCTCTAAAACTGCGATTCCGCGTATTTATTTACTGCGAGAAAAGTTTTCCCATCGATGTCAAATCAGCCGGAATCATTGCATCAATTTTCTGTATTTACGAAGTTTAAACAATCAATAATGATTATAGTTATGACGCAAAAAATAGGGGAACATTTTGCGAGCAACAATTCTTAGCACTGTAACATATTATTCATTTCAATTGTATGCAAGATTTTTTTTCACCTTGCTTGAGTGATTAACTCATCGCTCTCTATGTTCTAGCTACATTTCACAGAAGACCACTTTGATCCGCCAATATTACACGAACTCGTAAAAAAAACTGACGCCCAACACAGTTCCATCAATTTTCCCTCACCGACCTGTCCTGAAGTAAAGGAAGCCTCCTCGACAGAGACATGAACCTCGCGCTAACAGTAGTCAGTTATTTCTGTGGCTTGCTCTTTTCCCACCTCCATTTATGAGAAAACAAGAAAGTATAAGAATTAAAAGTAAATGTATAGTTGTCTCGTCAGATATTATGAGATAATAGAGATATGACTGACAACGTAAATCAATGAAAATTGAAGTATATCAATGGGTCATGGGATGGCATCAGATTAAATAGTGATGGTTATGAATAGTGATAGGTAATGATGGTGGCTGTTACGGATAATAATAGTAAATGATAGTAATAGGCCCGATAGTGAGGTGATAGTGTTCGTTGCGGATAGTGACAGTTACGATAGGTCACTGGCATTATTAGATGTAGTGATAGATAGGAGAGCGATAGTTAATGAATTGGAAGTTATATGCTTTCTCATTTCCGCACGTTGAAGACCTATGTGCACCCTGTAATTTTTTTATTTGATTGTTGCGTTCAATGAAATGACGCTCTTTTACATAGCGCATGAGACCAAAGCATGCTTGCCCCAGAACTTCAGTGTGTCGGCAATAGGGCCCACCACTTCTCCCAGTGTACCCTGCTGTCATTTAATCACACGCGAAGTCAGTGAGTGGCCGCGTACGCATAAAATTATTTAATTCCTCCATCAGCATCATATCAAGACTGCCATGGCAAACCTGTTCCTTACCTCGAAGCGGCAAGGAACAGCACAAAATTTGGTTTTATACAAAATTAACTAATTAACACAGATTATCACGGATCGCTTACTAGCACAGTGCCTTTACACTTGGCCTAAGCTTGTCAACGGTATACGGTTCGATGTTGCAGCTAAAATTTAGATTTTAATTGCAATTTACTAAATATCGATTAATTTGGCACATTAATTGATCAAAATACATGTACAATTAACCAATAATCAAATCTCATGGTTGATCACGTGACATATACTATGCTTAGAGAGATAGCTTGACAGTAGCGAAATAGACTATGTCCTGCTTTGACCTTCTCTGATATTGAAGTTCAAAGCACCAGCCTGGATCGTTTTCCGAAGTTTTACCGCGGTGAAAGATTTCACGCTCTAAAAAAAAACACAAAGTCAGAGGCAGTACTAGATTTGGTGCACAAAGTAAAACCTTATCATGTGACTTAAAAAGTGTATGCAGCACAGAACTTGCCCAAAAGCTTTGTTTATCAGTATTCTCCATTCAAACAGCTCAAAGAAGAAACCAATCAATTCATGAACTTTACTCTCGGCATTCTCAATCTTTTCTCGCAATTTTTCACAAATTTTGTGCACTCCTGGAGCGCTGACCTGGCACAAAAGCTCGCGCTTCACTCACTGCTGCGGCCGGCCGGTGGGCGACAAGGAGAAAAAGCGTGTCGTGCGCAGCGCTCACCGCCGCTGCGCGAGGAGAATCGAGGAGGAAAGCGCGGCGCGGAGGACAGTGTCGCTGCTTTCAAATTATCAAGGGACGTTAGGGTTCCCGGCGCCACCCAAGAGGGCTCTACACTCGAAAAGCCTTCCAGTTTCGTAGGTTTATCTAGAGTCAATAAAGGTTACTACCATTCAGGCGTCATTTCGTGGGCAGTCACAAAGTACGACTCACGTGATCACACCGTTAGAGCATTCATTCAATTTATTGTTTCACTGAAGGCATTACTTCTGCGAATAAGTCGACCTTTTATCTTGTTTGGGTGTACTCAATGCTTAGTATCCCATTTAATTACATTTTGCTTTGCCTATGAAGGAATGCTATGGCTCAGTGGTCAGCTGGGACGGACTTTATTTCACGCAAATATTCTCATGGGAAGGAGCCTCCCCTGGTCGTCTGGTATTACAGTGTGCGTAAGATTTTAATGAAGCGACGCTCTCAGCCTCGGAGAGTCATGTGTGAACAAGTCTGCATCGCCATATACCCCGCTGACAGAGAAGAGGTTAATTATGGCTTCTGCACTTCCACGGAGAAAACACAAATGTTACTTTCTCATTCAATTGTTTGCCTAGTTTGTAATGGTACTGTCGTTACTACATAGAACATGTCTTTCTCTCACTTTGAAGAAACTTTCAACCTCCAGCTCAGTGTATGCGTAGTCGACGCATAACAAAAAACGCTAGTTTTGCTCCCACAATCAAACAATTTTACTCCTAATGAAAATGCTCAGTAGTAGTATACACATGAGCGCGGCACTCTTTCTTAGTGATATCCTTGGGGAGCTGCTTGGCTCATTTTTGATTCAACGGATGTGACGCTGAAATACAGAGTACACCGAAGACAGAAGCGCAGTCGCAGCTCTCTCCACAGCTTCACCAATAATAGAACCTTAGTTTGGGCCAGTTGGTAATAACTTTTCGAAAACATAGCGCAAGAAATGCACGGACGACATTTTGTGTTATGTTTTCGAAAAGTCATTACCAACTAGCCCAAACGAAGCTTCTGTTGTATCACATTTCCCCTACATTGGGCTCTTTCCCATCCTCTCATGCCACTGTGAATCCTGCGATCGCCTGTGTCGACCTCATCGCTTGAACCACAAGTCAGTCAAGAGTACTGGCGTTTTGCCTGAAACGGCGACTTGTCCCTTGGGAGGTGCAAATATTATTCGGAGCCGTTCCACCATCGTGGGGACATTCCCGGAGAAACTGCAAGATTTTGAAAAGTTGGTGCTGAAAATTAGGCTCTAACATGATTGGATCGGAGTGGTCGTTTTGGAACAACAAACGGGAAACGCTAGGAAGCTAGCGGAATATCAGAAGCAAACAGCGCAGACGACTGAGTTCTTGTGGCAACGAGAACGCATTCGACTATCACAAGCAGATAAGTTAACAAAAGGTGCAGGAGAAGACGTTCCAGTTCTGGGAGACACTGTCATTTCCCCTGAAATACGGAGTATTCAAGAGATAGGTGCGAAGTTTGCAAACCAGCCCCCAGTGAAAAGGCAAACAATGATCGCGTTGGTCCGGCAAACGGCAGCAAGGGCCGCAGAAAAGAGCAAGAGCGGCTTATTGAAGATGGAATAGCCTGCCTTAAAAATAATGAAAGGGAATTGATAACTGAAAAACCGCCGTTTCAAAAACGTGGTCTCTTATTTGCTGCGACAGAATCTAGCAGCGTTGCAATGCGACAAAGAAGGTGGCTTTGCCATCACACCTGCAAGCTTGCTTCAAGAAAAAGCCCTCTCTGCCATTCGTAAGAATTTTAACAAAGTCAAGTTTGACCCGAAGTGGTGTCGACGTGTCGCAATTCGTCTGCTTGAAGAACTGGGCCTTGAAACCTTGAAGAAAGGAGTGTACAAGACAAATACAGGGTCGTTAGAAGTGTTTTACACCGCCAAAACACACAAACCAGAATGCCCTTTCAGGGTCATAGTATCCGAGAATAGAACATGGCAAAAGCTCGTGAGCTCTTACCACCAGACGCTTCTGGGCCTGCTGAGACCAGATCGTCAAATACCAACAACGGGCGCCGCACGCATCCAGCACTGGGCACTCTGCCTCGAGGCCTACCACTACAAATTGCAGTACACTCCGGGAAAGCCGATGCTCAACTCCGATGCCCTGAGCCGCCTACCACAACGAGCTCTGGAACCTGTTGCGGATGGTGAACCTCCAGAATACTCTTATCCCTGGAAAGACTGGACGAAGGTGGTGTAACAACACGTGAGCTCATTGCCTTGACAGCCGCCGACCCCGTTTTGACTGAGACCAAATGTAACGTTATGAACGGGTGACCCAGAACCGCAAACTCATTACACCATTTTATACTGCCATTCTTTGACCGGAAGCTGGAATTGTCAGCAACGCATGAGCTAGTGTACTGGGGAAATCGCGTGGTAATACCGCAAGAAGCTCGTAACAGGGAGTTGAGTCTTCTGCATGAGACGCACCAGTGATCGTCGGCTATGAAAGAAGTTGCACGTTCTCTGTTTTGGTGCCCAGGGTTGGATAAGGACAATGAGGAAATATCAGCTACTTGTCGGAACTGCACCCAGAACCTGCAGATGACAACGGCCGCTCTGCCAGTTAAGTGGCCATGCACCAATGAAAAGTGGTCGCGTATTCACGTGGAGTTTGCAGGTCCAATCGCAGGAAAAAATGATCCTGGTAGTGGTCGACTCGCCTACTAAATGGATTGAAGCCATACCACTGATGCATGCTGTCACGAAATCGGCGCACATTTTTATCAAGCCAGCGCGGCGCGAGGCCCGCGCGGCGCCGCATGGTTCCACAAAGTTCGAGAAAAGCCTTCCCTGAGCGAGAGAGCGTGTAGCTCTGTACACGTCGCCGTCGCCCCCTTTCTCATCTCCCGGCGATCACCCGGACTCATCCGTCTGTGACATGCCAGACCTTTTCAGAACATTCTATGGGACCTAGCCAATGACGACACGCGGCTCGACGGGAGGAAAAAGGAGGGCTTTAACCAGCGAAGCTAAGTGTGTGTGCGCGCTAGCATTAGCGCGCCTTAACAGGCAGACGCGGCGCGCCCTATTTATTGAAGCTTGCCGCTTGTTAGTCAGACAGTCAGTGTTTGCGACGTGTTCGCTTGTGCTTCGGCTGGACTCCCGGGGATCATCCGCTGCTGGCAAGCCCACGGACCTGCGAGGGAGCGGCGCTCGTCTTCCATGGCGACCACATCGTGACTCTGGAGGCGTCGGACTGCAACAGTGCTTGGTGAACAATTTGGCGTTTGTTCTTCTGACTCTCTCGTGTTTGATCTGTGTTGTAAAACCTCTGTGTTATTGAATACCTCTGTAGTTGCATGCTTAGCGTTTGTTCTTTTCTGTGAACCTCTCGTCTGTGCAATTTTAGTGTTTGTGTATTCCTCTGTATCGTCTCTTGCTGTATATAAAGTTTGTTTTGTTTGTTCCTTCTGACTCCGACCCTTACTCTGGCTTGAACCGGCGACAGCTGGGCACCAAATGACCATCCCCTTCTGTTACTACAAGGTAGTTGAATTCTGTCTGAGCTTGCCACGCAGGTCGAGGGCATCTCCTGTGTGATCGGAACAGCTACCCCGACTCACTCTAAGGATGTCTGGGAGTGTGCACACCGTTAAGGGTGCATCGTTAATAATCCCTCTAATTATTAACGGGTGACACATGCCAACACTGAAACAACTGTTAGCTGCCTGCGTTCGATTTTTAGTAGGTTCGGTGGCCTACGAACGTTAGCTTGTGACAACGGTACGCAATTTACCAGCCAGGAATTTGCTACATTTGCAAAAACAATAATATAGTGCATCCTAGGTGCACCCCGTAGCACCCTCAGTGGAATGGAGCCGCAGAAAGAGCTTTGAGAACGGTGAAGGATGGACTTCGCAAAATAAAAGAAGGGAAGTTGGAGGAAAATCTATTACGACTGTTCAACTACCGCAGGACTCCGCAGAAAAGTGGAAAATCCCCCCGAAAATGCTTTTGGGTTAACAATTACGACCCCGGCTGGACTCGTGTTTTCCTTCTACGCTTGCAGAGCCACCTCAGGGTCAAGATGCCTGGCCACCACTGCTGGAGTCAAATGTTTATGTGCGGAACTACGGTGGCGGGGACAAGTGGATATCGGGACAGCTCTCGACGGCGTCCGGTTCCAGGATGGCCATGGTGTCAACCCTAATGGGCCTGGTCCGGCGACATGCAGATCAAGCTCGTTTGCAACGCGGCTGCACATCGGATGATCACCAGCTCGAAAGTCCTGTGAGCGAGCAAAACCCCCCAGTCAGCTCACCAACGACTGCGGACCATACTACTCTTACGACCTGCATTCAGAGCGGCTCAAACTCTCGGAAAGAGTTTTACGGCGTTGCGTCTCCAGGTCAGCCTACGACCGAACCAGCACAGACAGAAAAAGCCACAAGCAGCCCTGAACAAGCCCTTAGGCGTTCTACGAGGCAACGCAGACCGGTGCAGTGTTTCCAAGTTTAGGGAGAAAGAAGTGGTGGCATATTCTGTTCAGCAGTTCTTCCGTTGCGCACGCGTCAGCGTTCGGAGCGGCGGCCGCTATCGCCGCTCCCTCCTTTTTCCCTTTCCCTTTCTAACGTGACGCATGCCTATAAAAAGGCGAGCCTAATTCGCAAATAAACCGAGGTATTGTTCTGTTGCTGGCCGGCGTGGCTGCTATTCTTTGGCGCGCCGCTGGCGGCCGTGGCGATGCTACACTAACCTTCCCTCATCTCATCGCCATCGTTGAAAACGCATGAAGCCTCTCCTGAAGCTTGTTTGTTTTCTGGAACGGCGATGGTATAACGGCGATATAACCTCCATTGTAATCCCGTCCCACACTACACTAACCTTCCCTCATCTCATCGCCATCGTTGAAAACGCATGAAGCCTCTCCTGAAGCTTGTTTGTTTTCTGGAACGGCGATGGTATAACGGCGATATAACCTCCATTGTAATCCCGTCCCACACAGCGAAAAGCCATCGGCATGTTATTCAAGATGCTTCCAAATCATAAGGCGCCCAAGACGACGATGAGGAAGCGGTGGTATGGAGCGCGAGAAATCCTCCTGCAGAAAGATATCTCCACTTTCTGTGTGCATAGTGCTCATATCAAAGGGGATAAATTTGATCGCGGCGAAACATTGCAACCTCCGACTGGTTAATCTATCTTCTCTGCAACAACAATGGATGTAGCTAGTGTTTTATTACAAAGGTCATCGAAGCAATTATCGGAGCTAAGACAAGGAACAAACAGCTTGGACAGCACTGAGTTTCGAACTGGCTCGCTTTTATCACCAATGTGTTTGAAAAGAACTCGCACGTCAGCTGCATTCTCAGACGTGGAGGAGCTTCAACGATGTAGGCAAATACAGAGTCGAGGCTTCGCGTAACCTCGTTTAAACTTCCTGAAACGTTTTTCGCAGCTTTTTGCAATCCAAAAGATATCCTCACATACTCAAAAATGCCCTGTGCGGTTGCAATGACCGTTTTCAGAATATCGCCGGGCTTCACTGAGATTGATGGTAACCCTTCACAAAGCGAATCCTAAAAGAGATTGTGCACGCAGCCAAATTTCATCTGAAGTCTTTCATGTGAGGAAGTGAATAGCAGTCTGGTGAGGCTGGGTATTGAGGGCACGATCATATCCGTAGTCTCCAGTCACCCGGATGTTTCTTCAGCACCTTGTGGAGTCGCGACGCCCAGTTGGCTGAGGAAGGGGGCATGATTCAGAGTTCAAGCAAGGGTTGCAGCTGACGGCGAGCAATAGAGCGACGTTCTCCAGATATGCGGGGAGGGAGAGTAAATGCTGGAAGTTCAGAGGCCGCAGTGTAGAGGGTGATGGAGTGTTTCACCGATGACTCTGGTGTGAGACTTCGTAATGTTAGGGAAATTGGCAAGAATTTTTCTTATGGTGAAGCGGGGATGAGAGTTTGAAGACTCGTCGCAGACGTAGTGGAGAGGGCGCCGTTCACTCTCTGAGATGTTCGTTTTGAGGTCAGCTAGTCGGCGGGCATGTATGGCAATCGCGAGGCTGAAGAAGGGATGAGAGTTTGAAGACCCGTCGCAGACGTAGTGGAGAGTGCGCCGTTCACTCTCTGAGATGTTCGTTTTGAGGTCAGCTAGTCGGTGGGCATGTATGGCAATCGCGAGGCTGAAGAAACTAGGAAAGTTAGCGCCGTGAACAGCTTGCGAGACGTCGGAGAAGGTGAAACTCTAGCGAAACCTGCCTGCGGCGCAATCCTAGGTTGAGTGAAAGACGCGTGGGTATATTTGTGGGCAGAGCTATCGGAAGTACAGGAGTACAAGCACACAGCCGAGGAGGAGACGTACTGCCGCGGGTCGGATTGTTGGACCTCTCGGAAGCAAAAAGATGCCGGGGAGCGGCAGCATGACCAGAACTGCGAAGTCACGGAGTTCCTCCAGTGGGACACCACCCGAAACCGCGAGGACGGTGACCTAATTGTGCTAGAGAAGCAGCTCACGCAGGATAGTGTTCTGCTGATTGGCGGGGACTACAAACAGCTGGCGCATTAGACAGAGGAGCTGCGAGGGATGGCTGTCACCAAGCTCTATAGCGGTAAGAAGCTGCTGGTGTCTGCGTCACACAGATGGTGGTCTGCGGTCCACAAAAGCCGCCTCCAAGATGTCGAAAGCACGCTGAGTACGGTGAGGTGATGTCCGCTGATTCCTCAGCGACGTCTAGCGGCAGGGATGACACGAGATGGAGGAATTTGGTTTCCTAGCTAATTCTATGCCGCAGCTGTAAATGCGCCTCAACCTGGACTGGCCTGTCACAAGTGTGGTTGGGACAAAATCGCGGCATTTTGACCTTTTATTACGTGGCCAAGGAACGTTAGCTAAGCCGACTGTATTGGAGTGTGTAGCCGACTGTAGGAAGCCAGCAAGAACCAGCAGAATCCATTTCGAAGGGTAAGGTGGCGTGTGCAATGTCCAATCTCTAGTTCGCTTGGAGCTAGGGCGACGAAGAACCAGCTCCGACAGAGTTGAGGTTCGAACTGACAGGATTTATTTGCACCACTCGCGCTGCCGTGCCTCGTACGAACTTCTCTCTTGTCCGGTACCGTGCCATGGCTTGCGATCGAGGATGGTATAAGAGGCGCTACACAATTGTTTGATGTCGCCACAGACGCGAGGAGTTTGGCTTTGTGGTAAAAACATTTGACAAGTAAGCAGTAAATGCGAAGGCCTTCATAAAAAAAGACTGTTGATTGATCTCTTCCTCAGTGGCACGATCAGTTTGTGCTGTGTTGTTGTTTCTACAATGCATTTGCCTTCAGAACGAAATTGTGATATGTGGTTCATTGCATACACCAAAACGATGCGAAAAAAGTTCCAGGTTCAACGTAGCAGACGTCCAAAGTCCTCTCGAGCAAAGGCACTAATTGCAAGTTCCACAGCAGCGTCTCCAACTGAACCCCGTCGCACTAGATTCGGCGTATGTACGGAGAGTTCGACTAGGTCGTTTGCAGGTTGCGGCTCACTGGCGTTACTCACGGCAGAAAGCGCAAACTTTTTGTATTTCGACCGCTTTGCTTTCCATCAAAGATAGCATGTACTAAAAGCTAAAATGACTTAATTGCATGAATTCCGTAATATAATATGATCGTTAGTATTTATCGTATTAGAAGAGCGACTGGGTTGTCACGAGAATGCTTTCGATGAGAACTGTTTCTCTACGAATTTGCATGACAGATGACGACTGAAGAAGATCAAATGCCCTTAACCACCTCGAAACTGGAGCTGTAAGTAGTGTGCAGTGAGGGTATAGACATCTACTGTTTTGAGAAAAAAGTAGCACAAAACACTTAGCCATTGGCACCGATCGCGAAGACTGCATGAGAATGCTATCTAGCGAGAGCGACAGGGACAGCGACACAAGTATATCGATTAAATGGGCTTCGCAACGATTGTCTTTATTCCAGATGGCTATTTGTAGATGGATTTAGAGTGCAGTTTTCTCGAGCCCCGGCATCTTTTAAGAGTTGTATACCACTTTTCCTCGCTACTGTACGTTGTTCGTAAGTCATGATATTTTGATCTTCGAATTACATTTATTGAAATGCAGGCGATCGGAAGGAAATCGTAGGGTGGAAGGTCGATTCTCGATGTAAGGTGTTTTTTTTTCTTATAGGTTAGACGAAACCCTAGTGAATATCGCGGAATCTCTCGGACACATCTCGCATATATCAAATCAACTCAAATTCAATTTATTTTCCAAAGAATAGACATCGCGGATAGATCTCGTGGCCGGATCTCACGCGAGATTTCCTCCATAAGCCAGGTAAGGCTTTCGCTTTAATAAGCGTCGCTGGGACGTAGTTTCTCAGTCTGATATGCTTAAAACGAAGGAACAGTAAGCGCAGGTTGCCCTCGTGTTGCGTTATGTTGACATTTTATTGGTTGCTGATTTTGCTCTTTGCATGCTATCTATATTAATTTATTGCCGTCCCGCAAACTCGGATTAACTTTGGGCGACCGCAGAACTTAAGGCATCCTGTATAGCTCGGATCATGACGATTAAATTTATAGAAAGGGAATCTTTCGAGCCGTGGTGAAATGTGTCTATGGACCTAATCAGTAGTTAGCAGTGACTTAAAACCGAAGAGGTCTCTCTTACATTGTGACAATAAGGAGCTCGAATCGTTGGGGTATATTTGCTGTTACAATACTGGATATCCAAATATATATGTTAGTGAGCAACTTCCCGTCGAAGTCATGCACTTTCCCAAACTTTCTGTTTATTACCTTCTATTAAGATGTCTGTGACATTTTGAGTTACTGAACAGTTATTTGCACCACTGTTAACCGAATATGCTTGACGAATCCATGCCCACTTATGAAACTAGTTATTTCTTAACAGCGTGTTTAAGAGGCTCCAACGAATTAGGCAGAGTGGATGCAACAAGGAACTTTATTTTGTGTTACTGTTTACGCTTCTCCACTTTTGAAACGCTTCAAATAGGGTATATTTTATCGCCTTCTTGCCTTCCTCAAGAATTGAACACTAAGTGAATATGACAGCGTTGAAACACACGAAAGTCAGCACAAATTCTTGACGCTTACCTGGTATCAAAGCCTAGGCCAATTTTCGTTGCATTGAAAAAAAGCTGTTTTTCCAGCATAAGGAAATCTGTTATGTCCGAGGTCCAATTGTAAATAGGTGTCGTTAAAGGATTTTTATCGTCCCTGTACAAACCGTCGATGAAAAGCAAGTCACAAACGCCATCTTCTGGTAACTTCATGTCGCTTGTGTATCGATCTATATTGATTGTGCACACAAACGGGAATAGGTTTCTCAATAAATCTGTGCCTGAAATAGAAGATTGTGGGGAGGTATCAGCGGAAAGTGCGCCATAGTTGCCAAAGCTTCCCGTAAATATGTCCTATTTTAAAGAAATTAAGATTTTCTTTTGTCGAGAGGCTGTCGCCGAGCCAACTTGATACGCTAGAGTAAACGAGCCAGTGCGTACAGACCTGAACACAAATAATTACTACAATACAACAAAAAATATTGTTCGCTGGGTCCGAATGAAGGCTTCACACCACACACTCGGAACATTTTTCTATTAGTGTTTCAGGTGCAACATGCAGACCTAAAGTTCCTCATTTTTCCTCATTTGGAGCGGTATCGTTTCTGTCGCATGTTCAACTTAAAACATCTTCAGCAACTGAAATATTCACACTGGCGGTACTTCCTCAATCAATAAAAAAAACTGAATATAAAGAGCCCATTGCATACACTCCTTGCGCTTACTTGAGGTGTTGGAAGCATAGGGCGTTGCCGGTGTTAAGGCAGTCGCCCCATTTGCTGTCACTGTTGCCGAGCTGGTTCTGGTTGCGGTCGTCATGTTTATTAGGGCCCTGGTGGTCATCCCCAAACTAGTTTTTTTTGCGGTCGTTATATTCGTGGTGGCGGTCGCAGCTGAGGTCGACTGCCGCTTTTTTCTCCGGGTTCTTCCAGGTCCAGTCATAGCGCCCGGGGTCGTACATATTTCTCCGTGTGGGCTCATTTCTCCTGGCACCTTAGTAAGAGTTGTAGTTTTTCTTTGCGAAGACGGTCGTGTGCCTGGTCGTGGCGATGTGCTTTCTGCAGTTTGTTTAAATAGAGGTGAAACGTAGTCATGATGAAAGCAATCGCACTCAGGTTTTATGTGTTGTCATGAACTATAGCGGTAAAAATAGGAAAATTAAATGTTTCTATATGATTTGAAGAACCTCCGGTACCTCCTTAGGCTGTTGGATAGATTGCCGCAGATAGATGACGGTTAACATTACGCAATAAAATTGAAGTACGATTAGGCTTCGCCTTTAAGATTTCAACGCTATTGCGTTTAAACCGCAATTCTTTGAAGACAATGAGTGATATTTAAGGCATCCAGTCAGGTGGCGGTTCGCGCCTTATGTTGTGGCAGCACCGTATGATCGAAACAAACTTTCCAATCAGCGCAGCGTCGCAGGTAAGCAAAGGAGAAATTTTCTTTGCTAATCGCTTAACTAATGTTTTCATAATTAGTTTCTTCCCAATGGCGCCCCTAAATATTAGCTGAAAGTAATAAAGCAATGCATACAAAACATACACTTTTATGGGGTGAGAAGCAATGCGGTTCTGCGGAGGAG
>JAJIZL010091040.1:0-10543 GCA_023969395.1 Amblyomma maculatum
TCTCGTATGAGTTAGATTATGCCGTCTAAAATGGACCACCTTGGTTGCGTGTCATTTTGAGTAGCGTTCGGAAAAGCAAAGCAATGCAGAATGTCGTATACGCGGCCTTATTTTGGCAGCGTTTTATTTCACTTAATTTTTTTCGACAACAGTGTCACGCGGAGCTTCAGCAAAACTGTCATTATTAGAACCCTCAACCGGTTCAGCACCGACGAGGCAGAAACATCTTTGTAAAACATGTAGTGTAAACATCCCGGGTTTTCCCTTTGGCCATTTCTCAGTCGGACACTAAGGCCTCATAAACCCCTGCTATCACGGACAGATAACAGTTATTTATATTCAGAAGACTGGCTCTAATACCTTCAGAGCCGACGGGAGAGGCAGAAGTAGTTGAAAATGACACGATGCATATAGTTTTGCAGAATAAAAAACAAAAATATAGGACAGTAAGAAGTGCACGTGACGTATTTTCTCACATGAAAATTTATATAAGACCCCCTCCTCCCCCCTCTTTCTCTCAAATAAAAAAGAAAACGAAAAACTTCCATTTTATAAAATAAAATGGAGTCGTTTAAAGAGAGCGGGTAATGTCAAAGGGCTTCGATAAATGGCTTCTCAAAATACTCAACAAAATGAACATAAAACGAAAAAACAACAACAGGAATCGTAAACTGGGTTTTGACAAACATATGACGACACGAAGTTGTAACAAGTTACGTGACAATTGGTGTCAAGAAAAATCAGATATACGCATTTAATTGATCGATTGGTGACAATAAGGAAAGTCTTAATTTATTATATATCTGAAATGGCCAAGAGCAAGTTCTAAACTAGCATTCAGCAGACGCTGTGCACATATCAACGAGAGGGTAAGTTCATGTAGTCACAAAACCATGGTTTTTAGTATAATGTGCCCTTTTTTAGACCATGAAGCGGTGGAAAATTATAAGGTTAATTTGCTCTAAATGAAATTAAAAAGCCGTCTGGCTGGGGCATTTGACAGAAGCAATGAGAAAACAGCGGGGGACCTACAGTAAAGGTTTCATAAAAATGAGTGAAACTTGTGGATCCTTATATTCGGCTTATATTGGCTTATATTGGCTTAGTTGCTGGTTTATCATCGCGAGGATTGCCGTATCATTTGACCCCAGACGGTGAACATTGTACGTCAACAATTCTGTGTCTGAAACAATCTAATGTTTTGATTGGGGAAGAGTTCTTAGAACTTGAAAATTGAAAAGAAAATAAGTTCTTAGAAGGGTTCTAATGAAAGTTCAAACAACGCTTCTCAACAATCGAATCACAATAAAGCATCATATATCAGTTCTACGCCAGGCCCTATTTCGATAACAAGAAATCCGAACAGCACACAAATAAATGCTTTTTCGTCGAAATGCTGGTCTATCAATGAGCGTAGCATCTCACCAGTCGCTTCCGTAATGACGCTAGTGAGACATTTCAGAAGGGGCTCCCGGTGTTTTTGAATGTGCGTTCTCGCTGGAATCTGCGGCTCAGCAGCGAACGGAGAAAGCAGTGACAGCAGTTTGGTGGTATCCAGTACATAGAAACACGTGCTCCAAAACAAAGCTATCCATTACATACAAGCTGGGAAAGCAAAAAGCGCGTGAAAGTTGGGGAGGGCGTGTTTTGCTGCGATGGCTTCCGAGCAAAGCAGAAATACCCATGACATATAGTAAGCGCCGCTGTCCAGGCAGTAAGCATAAACGGGGACACTGCGGACCTTTTTCTATATTTGCTCCCTATTGCATCCTCATCGACGAAAACCGATCGCACAAAACATGAGCTTGCGCATATACATATGCATGTTACGACATGAGCTTCACAACACGCGGTAACAAAAGCCTGGCCTTGATATGTGACAACCTGTTTACTTATGAGAGCCGAGAAGCTGGGCACATGACTGAGCAAAAGCGTGTTGCCTAAAACACGCGACAGAACAATACCGCCGACTATAATATGTGGCAAAAAGCAGCTCGGTTGCTTGAATGCTTGTCAGCGTCTGTCACAAGTAATCGCTGTTATATATTTTTTTTTTATTCTGCGCCTTCTGTGAACACTTGGGATCATTTGATTCCCGCTCAGAATTTTCGCCTGCATCGTAGGAAATGCGCTAAACGTGCTTGCTACGGTATGCCGTGTTCAGCGGTTTCAGTACCAGTTTTCCACGTCTAAATCACAGTTGTAACGAAGCAAAAAAATACGTGAGGCTGAATAGCAGGTAGCATTCGGCAACAGAGAATCAAATAAAATAGAACTCTAACAGTGTAACAGAGCGGTAAAACAGACGGCTCAAGAAAGGCTTGGTGAATGTAGGTATGACGCCAACTTCTGCAGCCAAACAAAGCGCCATAAAGCAAATACGTGTTAAGGGTAGCGGGATCTTTATTTTTCCAGCTACGCAGTGAAACCGAAAAAAAAAAAAAATAAGAGGTAAACTTGGTCCAGACAGGAGTGAACAAATTGTTGGCTGCGTATTTCATTGTTTACGTGTTCTATATTCGTATTTACCTTGATGCATCTAAAGTAGTAAAAAATAAATGCAAAAATTCTGTACCCTCTTTTACACTGCGAATAAAAATGGTCACGTGTTTTGTGTACTTTCGTGATGTGAAATGCCTTGGCAGACGCTGAGAAAGATAATGTGTATAAAGATGCGTAAAATGGGAAGCGTAGCATGTTAGAATCAAAACTCCAGAAACAATTGTATTTCTTCATCGTAAGCAAAACGTTTTATGGGAATCGAAGTGTGCATCTTATTCACAACTGATGGATAATCATCGTAGATGGCCGCCATGTAAGTAATAGAAGTGTATCTTTGGCGCCCGGGGTTCTGGGGCAGGATCTAGTCATATATTTAGCCACGAAGATACGCTGTGAGTTATGGGGCACCGACTTACTGCTGACTTGCACGCTTCGATGAATGTAAAACGTTCTTGCGGGTTAGTTGGTTCATTCCAGATAAAATTTAGAACTGTGCGAATGAGGCAGGGCAAGAGACATAGGAATGAAAGACGAAACTAATGGCGCAGACCGGAGACCGACAAGTGGTTACAGCGATGAGGTTTTAACCACCTGCCAGCCCACAGTCTGCGCCCGTGGTGTCGTTTTTCGTTCCTACCTCCTGTCCAGTCTTATTCGCACAATTGTACCTTCTGTTCTATGAAAGCTTATAAATCGTCAGGCTGAGCATCTGGAACAATTCGCTATAGTGTTAGAGGCAAGGTATCCTGGTCTTTTTCGCCCACTATGGCGTTAGGCGAGCTGTAGTTTAGTAGGTTTAACAAGGTATACACCGCGTCACAGTCTTCAACAGCCCGACCTTACCTCAGATTAAGTGAGCCTATTCTGCTCTCAAAGCGCGTAACAGCTCCTAATGTCCACGAAGTTTTCGGAGCTTAAGGGAGCGCCCCAAACCACCAACATCGCGCGTTCCCGACTTCTACAGGAACTCTGACTAGTATAACAATTACTCAGTGTCATTCACTTTGCATCTGCGCTCATCTTGTGGATGTGGCTTTCTTGAAAAGAGCCAATGAGTACGAAATCAATGACACGCACGTGAAATCGTCGCCATAATATCATGAGCGAAAGGCGCGTTAAACTACTCTTGTTCTGATTATTGCGGAAATTATCTCGCTTTTTTATTATCTTCCATACTTGTCCAAGCCCTGATTCGAGCATTGCAGGAATTTGTAAGTTTTACAAAAGTGTGCAGTGACACTTTGGTTGCCCGAAATATTGAAGACTCATTGCACCATTCTCGTTCTTCATTATCTGATCTATTATACACGGGAAGTCAAATAACCAGATTATTATTTGTTCGTTTTACATGCTGCACCTTGTACATAATATTGGGCATCCACTGATTTCTATATCTGATGCCTTATTTATGTTAACTTAGAGGTTAACAAATTAATCAGTGAATATTGTTTACTTCTTTTAAAGACTGGTTATTAGCAACTTGTTTTGTGGTGGTCGTGCTCATTCCCTCCGTCACTTGTACCTTTCTTCAATTTCACATCCTTATGTTATTAGCAGTCAACTAATGAGCTACCCTTCAAAGGCTGCCACCGTGCAGATTAAATAATTCGACTAAAAAGCAGGGCGCGCATAAAAAGGGTGGCTGATGGGGAAACGCTGCACTCACAGCTGGTTTTATTTGCATCAAAAACCTCACAACAAAGTACCAGCGCATATGCGCTTTGTGAGTAGAAGCTTATGTCACGTGGCAAGTCTTCGAATAAAAAAACTAAACCACCTCTTGAGAAAAAACTCAAGCAAAGCTCATGACCGGGTTTGTTGTTATGAGATAGGTCTGTTTATTTATCCATTATTATGTCAGCTATGTATGTCGCTACTCTTCAAGGTTTTCGCTACTTACTTTTTCGGAATTTTGCAGGTGGCCTCAGTAGTAGCAAAATGTTAGAAACGCGCCGGTTAAGTCAATTAAGCAGCACGAAAATGATGTAAAGAAAGCCCGCACACCACAACGACGATTACGATCGCATGGCCTCAGTAAAATCACTAGAAAGGAATTGCGACATATTTTACTTTGACATTACGACGCACACCGCTTAGCAGACCCCACACGCTTCTGTATAAGACGTAGTTACCGCTCTCGAAAACATTTCGGCACACTTTAGAGATCAGCTCCGGTGATTTACCGCGGTTAAGGAATCTTAATCAAATGTCAATTAAGAGATGCGTTCTCTCTGTTGCTCTGGATATCAGTGTCACTGCCTTGTGCGCGCTTCTTTTGAATGCAGAAATGCCTTGCAGGCAGGGTTTTCGCGGGCCCGCACATGTGTCCGCACTTCGCGAGAGCTCTTGTGTCCACTCTGAAGAGCTCATCTAATCCAAGTCAAACCTAACTTGGATAAGAAAAACCATCACTCACGTCCTAAATAGCTTATTTACATGCGTGTCCGTGTATAGGCCATCCTAAATTCATGGTAGTATTGGTGGATCGATAGGTTTACACGATGTCCGTCTGAGCTTGAAGGAAGGAGGGGACAGTCTCGGCGGAATGAATGCACTAAACCAACCAACAGAGTGCATTTCTGTAGCAGTTGCACCCAGGCATCCAGTGACTCCCCCGCATCAACAATGTGAACCCATGCATGGTGCGTTTGTGAATTTTCGTCAGTTATCATCGTTGAAGAACTGTGAGTTGAGCTAGTTGGTGCATCATTTTTAAAAATACACAGCGCAACAAACATAGGACAAGCGAGTAGACGGGAACAGCGCTGACTATCAACTGCATGATTTATTGAAAGAACACGAATATATACAAAAATGCTCTGACAACCAAGTGCGCATGTTCGCAGATAAAAAACATTTCACTTTAACCAGTTTCGTCAAGATATGAGATTTCTCGGGGATTAATGATAACAGATGGGGTGATTACGCATGTGTCAGAATTCTTGTGAATGAGATGAAGAGGCCTATCTTCGCGCTTCAAGAAAAACAATGCAGTGAAAATGACACAGCGTGAAACGATTCTTCGAAGCCATCATTAAAAGAAAAGACATTCTCTTATGCCTTTCTAGCTTTCAGTGACTGCTAGCTTCTTTAGCGTGTAACAAATATCTTTCACATTGTTTACTTCTTGTCTGCATGCAAGCGAGAAAAGCCGACATTTTGTAGCACAAATTCAGAGCATTTCAGTGCAGCTACAGGTAAAACATTTGTGTTGCTCCGCTGATGCGTGTATTTGTCACGGAACTTTAAACTTCTCTTGGACGCGCATTCATTTCAGATAATTGAAACATTCTTGACTGTGTAAAACGAAGAAGTGGCGGGCGGAAAGCTTCAGTATTCTCACTAACATTTCGGCAACAAGATTATACTTATTTTCGTCTGGGAAAGTGCGCGGTCCTTTCCAGGAGGGGCACGATTGAGCGGAGGCATGAAAGTGTTGGGCAATGAAAGTGGCCGCAAACTTGGAAAAGAAGCTCCTTACACGTATAGATAAGATGGAAGTGTGGTTAAATTGAAAAGAGCAAAAGATACAAAGACTCGTCATACCCTCACCTCCCAATTCTTAAGGCGCCTTAATTCTCTATGACTTATGACCGCTTCGCGAGGTACAAAACAAACGGAGCCTTTTCAGTTTCGCAAAACTCTGGGTTAACCCTTCGCATCGGCTGCGAGAGTGCGGTGTAACCGTGAAATCACGTACTTGCATACGTTGCCGCGTGTGCTCGAAGCTTCATTACGATAAATCAGGTCCGGGTTGCGGGCGGAGAAGACCGGGAAAGTACGCCACGGACAAATGCCACTCGTCGTAACCGCCACTAGGAGGAAGCGGCTATGGATGAAGCTGCTGCGATAGCAACATGAGGCCCTAAAGCTACGCAGGCGTTCTGGGAACGCAGATTCGCTGGCGAGAGATGCCGATGTCGCACATGCAAGACGAGCCGCCTTCAGAGGTAAAGGTACCGACGGGAGCGAGCAGGAAGCAATAGAGATTTCATCACAAAGTTCTACAGCAGATCAAAAGAAAGAAGAACAGAAGTGTCAAAACAGTAGAGCAACAGAAAGTGCTTCACAAACGCCGACAGGAAAGGAGCAGAACCTCTAAAGAGGCTTTCGCCTTCACAATCTCAGAAGTTTAAGCATCCCCCGTAATTTCTATTCCTCGCTCACCATCTGTCAGTATTCGGTTCTGCAATCACATAGTGTTTCTTTTTTCCATTTCCTATTAGCAGGTCCGGGCAACTCGGCCGAACTGGATGGGGCGGCTGTAGGGCGCGGCTATAACGCAAGTATCGAAACCAAACCGGCCGTGGCTGTGATCGTCCGTTCGCTTCCCCGCCTTCTGTTGCTTTCGTCACTATTTACGAAACGACCAAACTAAATGAACGCGAAACAAGTTGCTACAAGATCACTCGCATAGATAAAATGGAAGTGGTTAAATTGAAAAGAGCAAAAAGACCGTCTGCGATTGCATTATACCTAAAATCACTCGCAGAATAATTCTGATTGATTTATTGACTGGCTGACTGATTGACTGACTGATGGATTGGCTTGCAGAGTCCTTGAACACGCGTCCTTCCTGCAGGCACCCAGAAACCGGCATGGACCGTCGAGCGGACGACTGCGGAACAGGAACGATCCGACCCGAAAGCGAACCCCGATGCCGTGGCGAACGGTGGATGCGCCGACGGCGGAATTCAGGAAGATCGGGAGTACATGTGCGGCCTGGGAAGCTGCTATCCACGGTTCCTGCAGCGGTTCGCCACTCCTAGGATGTTTTTCTTCGTCTACAGCCTCATGGGAATCCTCCAGGTACAGCCCACTCGTGCAATCTCAAGTGGGGCCGTGTAAACTTTGCGCAAAAATCTTGAGTAGTCGCTCTGCTAAACTGTCGTCCAGACCTTGCTTCCTAACACTTGACTGAAACTTGACTTCTATTCACTGAAAGTATCTAGTTTTTCTTTTTTTTTCTTTTTAGAATCGCGTAGACGGTGCAGAGCACTGCTCATACTTGTCCTCCTCGCGGTATCTTTAAGGCGGGGGTCCCACTCCGGCAGCGCGAATGTGCCATTTTAGACAATGTTTGCGTGAGCATTCTGCGCGTTGTTCTTTTTCGAACATCACAATGTAGGCATCATTCGAAAGCTTAATATACTCTCTGTCAAATGTTGTGCGCTGCTTTAGTGTGTCAACGTTATCAACTGCATGAGAGAGTGGTTTTGCAGATGACAAATTCGCTAGCGTCGTTGATATACCCTACTTCGGATTAGTTTGCTGAAGAAACTGCTGCACTTAGAACAGTTTCCTTTGGCCTACACATAGAATGGGTACTTATATTATGAAACGTGAAGCGTAATTAGTTTTAATTTAATCAGTCTTTGATCGGCAGCCTTTTAAACATGGTAAAGTTTGGCTATTTTGGGCACGAATATCTGCGCTTTATCAACGTGCACAGCAGTAAAATTTTTACCACTTCGGGCGCACATTATAATAGTTGAGTGTACGAAGTTTCATCGAAATTTATTCGCTAGTTCGTTTTTAATTACCTTTCCAATTTGAAGATTTCCGTAATACTGCCTCACATCGCATACCTTGACCAGAAAAACCGCTCATTCTACAGCCTAGGAATCATGCATGGCGAAACTAGAATAGTCGTTATTTGTGAACCATGATCGCAAATTGCGCTTTATACAATTAGCACGATTATACTGAGCCTTCAAATATAATCCATTTTTCGTACACGACATTCAATCGAGAAGGCCGTCATACTCAACAACGTGAGCCTTGTTTGAGTTGGCTTTTTTTAATATTGTATTACTGTTAAATAAAGTTAAAATAAGAAGCACAAACCATGGTGATAATTAGTATTTGCACCTGTATTCGGTCATTAAAGGTTTTTCACTGCTAGCGCCATCTAGGTAAAAGCAGCAAAAGTGTGAGTTCATTCAATTGTCAGGAGAGGCGCGCGTGACTACACTCCTTCAAAGTACTGAAGCTAGTCAAGAAACCTAGAAGTCAGCTTCTCTGCAGTGCAAAAACCCCTTCACCATGGCGGCCAAACCTGTTTTGGGGGCACAAAACAGGTGCAGTGCAGGAGACGTCTATTGTGGTAATAATGGCCACGTACATTTCCTGCACCCCTCTTCTTCTTGTCGCAATTATGGGATTAAGAACCCCTCCGTTTGTGAGTGCCATTCATAACACCTCCCCTGCTCCTACCTCCTCCAGGCACTCAATAGTGAAGGAATTCTGCTCAACACATTCGCGCATGACATCAGGCTGGACATGGAAGTATTCTGCGCTGCACCCAACTTCTGCCCTCAAAACAGGTTTGGCTGCCATGGTGAAGGGGTTTTGCTCTGCTGACTTCTAGGTTTCAGCAACCCACCTATACTACTTTTGTGCTGTGAAGTGTCTTGCTTGTTGCTATTTGCATTGCTGTTTGTGAGGCGAGTGTCCACTTTTCAAAAATTCATTGCCTGTCGAAACAACTTCTTTCTGTAGCAGATCCGGTTTCAAACATCCCATAGAGGAAGAATTTCGACAACTCTCTCACCTGATGCAGAGGCTACAATTCATGATATAGAGGAAAGCAGGGAGTGTCAGTGGAGTGAAAGGAATGAATGGATACCTGGAGGCACCACTCGATTGAGAACGTGGTGCGAGACACCGCTGGTTCTTAGCACAAGGAGACGCATCTACTCAAAGTGGAAACACAAACAGTTCATTAGGGAAGGACCACGGAGTGAAAGTTTTTTTTAGGTGACAAGACATGACACGCACACTACGTGCGTGCACATGTTTTGCGCGCATACACTGTGGTTTATGCGGGGGCTATTCGCTCGCACGAAGAACCTGCACATGGTCACCGCATCACCCTTTGCACCCCTGCATTGTGTGCGAACAGTGGACGCTCGCCTGCAGTGCTAAGCCGCTAACCTTCACGCCCAATCGCTGAGGGGCTTTGCGCTATTTCGTGCTTTTCTGAATATGCTTCTGGCCCTGTACTTTTTCCCTCACGCATTCGTATTTCGCCAGGCGCTTCAGGCTCGGATAGCAAGTGACACGGCTAGCAAAATCCAAACAGAATGCGCAGAATCTTCCGGTAAATTTACATGTATCGGGCTTGCTTTTCGGCTGGCGACAAAAGTGCAAATTTATTAAAATTAAGACATGCCTTGACAGATTGCAGGTTGCTTGGACGAGGTTCTTCATCCGTGCGCGCAGTTGTTCCAGTGGTATTTCTCGCAAAATGTAGACATTATGTGTTTGACAGCGAGTGCTACGGATATTGCCACGTTATGCTGCATGGTGTGCTGGCAAAATGCTCGCACATGACATCACGATACGCCAGCTGGCATACCACGCGTATGATCCACCGTTTAGATGCTATGTGCGTCATGCGACTCTCAAATATTGGTCGAAAAAGGAATAGGACAGTAGACCAAAATAAATAGTTTTGGCCGGCGGTATCGAGCGGTTGTCTCCTTCACATCTCCGTTGGTGCGTGCTCTGTTCCCTAGAGCTTTCAGTGGAACACGTGTGCTTAGGTGCAGCTGTCCTCTCGGAAAGCACCGTTTTGAATGTAGCTTCGCAGCCGCTACAAGAAATACAACTGCAAAAGGACGACGTCGCATATGGAGTACAGATGAAAAAAAAAAAAGAAACGAAGGAATTCGACGCTGCTGAACCGAATGTCGAGCGTTAGCTGAAATGAGAATGTACACTGTTTTGGTTCAGTGCTTTTCATGCTTATAAACATTACAAATATGTGCTCATAGATACTCAAAAACCAGACGTCATCACCGATAATCACCGTAATGAAACGATAATGAAACGTAACAGCCGTTGTACGTCTGTCTAATTGTATTTGGTCACTTACGAAGCGTGTATGGACATCTTCGCAAAGGCGGGACAGTTCACCACACTACGCTGCGTGGAAAGAGAGAAGTTTCGACTGCAGACAGCGTAACATAAACAAAGTGACGCCGAGAGGGCAGCTGGGCGCATTTCACTGTGACAAGAGAAAAGTGCTTGCCTACAT
>JAJIZL010091070.1:0-15427 GCA_023969395.1 Amblyomma maculatum
GGGGGGGATATCGTGTTAGAAAAGCTGGCCACCCTGTATACGCAGTGCCTGGTATCATCGACGGTACCGGAACCATAAAAGAATGCAAACATTATCCTCATTAATAAGAAAGGGGACTCGAAGGACCCTAAAAATTACAGACCAATCAGC
Source organism: Amblyomma maculatum (assembly GCA_023969395.1). Taxonomy (NCBI): domain Eukaryota; kingdom Metazoa; phylum Arthropoda; class Arachnida; order Ixodida; family Ixodidae; genus Amblyomma; species Amblyomma maculatum. Next base: position 151 of record JAJIZL010091070.1, read on the forward strand.
TTAGTGTCTGTTATGTATAAGGTATTTACTAAGGTAATCGCTAATAGAACCAGGACAACCTTAGACTGCAATCAAGCAAAGGATCAAGCAGGGTTTCGGAAACGGTACTCTACTATCGATCATATCCATACCATCAATCAGGCGATAGAAAAATTCTCGGAATATAACCAGCCCCTATACATAGCATTCATTGATTACGAAAAAGCATTTTACTCAGTTGAAACCTCAGCGGTGATGCAGGCATTGCGAAATCAGGGGGTAGACGAGCCGTACGTGAAAGTGCTGGAAAATATATATAGTGGCTGCACAGCAACCATAGTTCTGCATAAAGAAAGTAGCAAAATTCCCATAAAGAAAAGTGTTACGCAAAGAGACACAATCTCCCCAGTACTATTCACAGCTTGTTTAGAGGAAGTATTCAGTCTTGGAATGGGAGCAGTTAGGGATAAGGGTAGATGTAGAATACCTCAGTAATTGCTATTTGCTGATGACATTGCCTTGCTAGGCAACTCGGGGATGAACTGCAAATAATGATTGATGACCTAGACAGAAAAAGTAGAAAGATAGGCTTGAAAATCAATATGCAGAAGACTAAGGTAATGTTCAACAGCCTCGGAAAGGAACAGCAGTTTACATTAGGTAGCGAAGTACTGAAAGTAGTAGGCGAATATGTCTACTTAGGACAGGTACAAACCGCAGATCCGGACCATGAAAAGGAAATAACAAGAAGAATAGGATTGGGATGGAGCGCATTTGGCAAGCACTCACAGACTATGAATAGCAGCTTACCGGTATCGCTAAAGAGGAAAGTATATAACAGTTTCATCTCACCTATGGGGCTGAAACGTGGAGGCTAACCAAAGAGTTCTACTCAAGTTGAGGACAACCCAGAAAGCTATGGAACGAAAATCGTAGGGGTAACATTTAGAGATAGGAAGCGTGCAGAGTGGGTCAGAGAAATAACTCAGGTTACCGACATTCTAGTGGAAATTAAGAAGAAATGGGCATGGGCAGGACATGTAGTACGAAGAGAGGATAACCGATGGTCGCTTAGGGTAACAAACTGGATTCCAAGGGAAGGAAAGTGTAGCAGGGGGCGGCAGAATGTTAGGTGGGTGGATGAGGTTAAGAAGTTCGCAGGGGTCAAGTGGATGCAGCTAGCACAGAACCGGGTTAAGTGGAGAAATATGGGAGAGGCCTTCGCCCTGCAGTGGGTATAGTCAGGCTGATGATGATGATGATGATGATGACCTCAACCTCTGGACACCATTAACAAGGTATGGCTAGACGGCTCTGTACCCGAGACCTGGAAATCAGCCATTGTGATCCCAATCCCAAAACAAGGGAAGCCACCGACGGATCTCTTCAACTTTCGGCCGATTTCTCTAACATCAACACTGTGCAAGCTGACAGAAAAAATGTTAGCCACACGACTGTCCTGGTGGCTGGAGCAGCACGGTTTCTACCACCCCGCACAAATTGGCTTCCGTCTATCCGTAGGCACTGAAGATAGGCTGGCTGTTTTGGCCTCGCAAGTTCTGTCGTCAGCCCGTAACCGCAATGTGCGCACCATTCTTGCGATGGATGTCGAAAAGGCGTATGATAACATTAGCCACGACGCCATTTTGAATTGTATTGACAAGCTGCATTTCCCTATTAGGGTACGCAGTTTCGTAAAATCATTCCTTGAAAACAGAAGATTTGCAATACGGCTTAATGGCGATTCCATCGGATCATTTGTACCTGTTCGCGGTGTACGCCAAAACTCGGTACTGCCACCAACGCTGTTAAATATTTCCTTCATTCCCCTTGCTTGGCGCTTACATAATGTCCCTGAGGTCAACTTTTTGATCTATACTGATGATATTACGGTGTGGAGTACACACCAGGACATGTTTACTCAAGCGACAGCTTTACTGGCAGCCTTGGATATTACTGCCAACTATGTTAAATCTGTCGGCCTAGACCTTTCGCGAGCAAAACTATGTCCACGTCGGTCGCCAACCGCTGGAGTCGCCGTAAACTCGCGGCAACGTCGGTCCGTCTCCAACTATCTGGAATCTCCGCTCACGAAAGTGAGACATTGAAAATTTTGGAATTATCGATTCATCAGTCGGGAAAGGGAACAGTTTGGCTTTCTCAGGCTAAAAAGCCGGCGATGCAGACCTTGAGCCTGATAAGACGTATTGCCCCTATATCCGGTGGCGCTCGATCCCACGTCGCACGGCATTTGGTGACAGCGGTTCTGCAGCCACGCCTCATTTATCAAGCAGCACTTGACAAGAGCTCAATGGTATCGTCTAGAAGCAGTAAATAGAGAGGCCATGAGAGGAGGAGGAGGAGGAAAAAACTTTATTAAAAAATTGTAAACATTCTCAGGAGGACTTTTTAGTCCAGGAGCCCTCTGGCTGTTCCTTCTAGCTTAGCCCGCTCGACCAGCCGTAACTGATCTGCAGGTTGTGTGGCTAGAAGGGCAGCCTCCCAGGAGGAGGGGGTGGGGTGTTTGACGGGAGGAACGCGGATAGGATGTGGGCATTCCCATAAGTAATGGTAGAGGGTTGATGGGGTGGCGTTGCATGTGGTTCAGTATGGTGGGAAGTCCGTGGGGTGAAATATGTGGGCAAATTGCGGAGATGGAAACGAATGTGTTTGGAGTTTTCGCCAGTACGTGCTGTCGATGTGAGAAAGCGTGTGATGTGGTGGCGGGTACGCGGCATGGCAACGACGATAGTAGTGAACAATTGTAGTGTAGTCAAGAGGTTCGATGGTGGTGTATAATGAAGGTTTGGGGAGGACATCCACCGGCGCCCGGAAGCTTAGTTCTCGGGCAAACGCATGAGCGCACTCATTTCCGAGGATGTCCTCATGCACAGGAACCCATGTAGTGGTGATGGTATCGGGAGGGGTAGTTAGAGTAGATAATATTTTAGCAGATGAGTGTGGGAGTGTTCCTAGAAGTAGATATCTGTATGCTGTTTGGGAGTCTGTGCATATTGTGGTGTGCTGAGTTTGCAACTGACTGATGTGTGGAATTGCGAGCGTAATGGCCAAGCATTCGGTCTCGGCGATGCTAGTGCAGTGGATGGAGGCGGCATTGAATGTTGAGCGGCGAATGTCCGTGAATACAGCAGTGCAGATGTGAGGAATGTCCGGATTGTGTGAAGCATTCGTGTAAATGATGTCTTGGCGTGTAGAGTACTGTTTGGAAAAATATGAGGCACGGCCTGCGCGACGGCCTTTGTGCTGTTCGGGATCTATATATCGTGGGAGGGGTTTGAGCTCGAGGAGGCTCCGCAGATGCGGAGGGATGGCTGTATGAGTATGAGGTGAGAGATCAGGGGTATTGTAGCCCATTGAGCGCAAGAGATGAGTGCCTGTAGATGTTGTGCGGAGTCGACGTTGTTGGCTGGAAAGGTGCGCCTCTATGATCTCAATATTGTTATGAATGCCTAATTGAAGGAACCAAAACGTACTGGTATGACGAGGTAAACGGAAAGCAGCTTTAACGGCTAAGCGGTGTAGGACGTTAAGTTTATTGAGTTGGGTTTTGGTGATGTGATGGTAGGGGAGGTGGTAAGCTAATCGACTAACGATAAGGGCGTCTACGAGTCTTAAAGTGTCTTTTTCCTTGAGGCCATGATTGCGGCTTGAAATGCGACAAATGAGATGTGTTATCTGGTTGATTTGGCGCTGCAGGAAGTGTATGGTGTAGGTGGCTCTAGTGTCTTGTTGAATGTGGAGACCCAGCAGTCAGAGCCGTGGTACTTTGGGAATCGGAGCGTTGTCAAGAAGTACGGTGATGGTTGGGGCACGTGGGGAAGGCTTGATGACTAGGAGCTCAGATTTCTGCGGTGCACACGCAAGACCTATAGCCTGTGTATATGTGCGGATGGCATCTGTAGCGAGTTACAAAGTATGTTTAACTTGGCCAGGGCAACCCTTAGAAGTCCATAGTGGGATATCGTCTGCGTATATTGCGTGCTGAAGGTCAAGTATAGTTTCAAGTATCCGGTCTAAGGGAGTTAGGGCGATGTTAAAGAGGATGGGTGAGAGAACTGAGCCCTGCGGTGTGCCTCGGTTTGGTAAATAGATGGTCGGGGAGGTGTAGGACCCGAGTGTGATATGAGCCGTACGTTTGGTTAGTAATGCCTCAACGTAGCGCCAGATACGTAGCCCGCAGTTAGTTGAGGCAAGGGTAGACAGAATGTGGTCGTGAGAACCATTACTATGAGAACCATCACACCGGTCGTGGTACTACAAGGCAACGCTCAGCTCAACACATTAGATGAATTAGTGCAGCAACGCCGTGATGCTCGTAGCCTTAAGGTGACCCTTTTGCACTCACTGCGAGCACTCCGGGCCTATGCTACATCACACACCATATTGCCGCCGACATCGCCAGTTCTACCCCCATGGAATTTTGTTCAGCAGAGCGAAAACAAACCTACTGACTTTCATAGACCAACGACATCTTATGCGGCATCATCCCTTCGTGAAAGGATAGCAGAGCAAGACACCAAGCTGCCTCAACGTTCAATAATTGCATATGTAGATGCCAGCATTGACGGATGTGAAACGACAACTGCAATTCATTCTCATTGTAAAACGGCGCTTAATAGCACATTCAGATATTAATTTGCTGAACCTCCTTCTTCTTTCTGTGCTGAGCTGGATGCTGTCCAAGACGCTCTTCGCTCTCTCTCCGTCACGACATTACTACCTACAGCTAAAATTGTCATCCGCACCGACGCCCTACAAGCAATACGTCTGCTCCGACGCGTCAGTCGCAGCCCAGAAATCTGCCAGAAAATACATTGTGTGGCGGCTCGCATCTCGCAAACCATTCGAATTGAGTGGGTCCCACGTGACCAACTCAGTTCTCAAATCTCTGCAGATTCTGCAACCCGCCAGGCGACTCTACCTTCATCGTTGACACGCTTCCTCACTATGGATGATGCCACTCTGCTTCTCACAAGAAAGGAGCACCTCCGGCGCCGCACACGTGCTCTTGTCCAACCGTGTACGATAACCCTCCCCTGCGGTCTTACCCGCGCTGAGGAGGTTGCGCTACGGAGGATCCGGGTCGGGGTTGCCCTCACACCTGCGATGACACGAACATGGGCGCAATATCGACATTTATATCAACGTCCAGGATGTCTTGTCTGCAAGTCACCAGATCACGAGGCAGATATTCACCCATTGTTGTGGATTTGCCCGGCACTGAAGCCGACAAGAATTTGGCACCTGACGGCAGTGGACCTTTCGCCGGACAACCCATCTTCATACATTGCATGGACTCAAGGGCCTTATCATCGCTCTCTCTTGAACTTTATTCGAGCAGCTAACCTTTTTTCTTTAATTTAATACCCCCTTTATTTTTTAAATATTCCATCATGCACTGAGACAAAAACAACGTTATAAAAAAGTGCTATTGTAGCTTCTTCTAAAAATGAAGGGCAGGTGGTGCGATCCTTTTAATAGATGGGTGTATTTATTAAAACTAAGACTTTTGTTCGCATTGCGACGAAGCTACCTTCGCGCGAAGTTAAAAATACGCTTTTACTGAGCGATGGAAAGTCTTGTACATTGAAGTTGTACAGAAGGATGTACGGCAATAAGCAGCAGACTGGCTTTCCCATTAGGAAAGACCCTACAAGTCTCCTTACGTTCACAAAACTATGCCGCAATGCTGCGGTTGAACTAAGGAGGTGATAATAGAACTGCTGGGGTGCAGGCCGCCTATATCGGCGTACGCTCGGAGGTGAAGCCTGTTCGAGCGCGCGCGCCATCTCGCCATAGGCTAGAAAGAGTACCTAGCGCATTCGTATGAATTCCTTCAGCGGTCATTGTTGCGGATCAGGAGTGGATTTGTGAGTAATTCTTGGAAGTGATGGCTATCGTTGGTGATCAGGCGGATTTACGCGTGATTCTTGGAAAGGGTGATAAGAGTAGTATGTTTATTTTGTTCAAGCATTGCATTTAGTACGTTTATTTTAAATATATGGGCTTTTTCGCGGTTTCTCGACGCGATGTTTTAGTGAGAGGGGGCGGTTTATTTTTTTATAAATAAACTATTGCCGTGCACTTATAGCATGGATGTTTAGCTATACAATAACAGGCGACCTTAAAGCTGAGCTAGAAATGTATTGATCAATTAAATTACTGTCGTAATTTCAGCTCAGAGCAGTTAAAGACGGAAAAGAGACAAACACGCACTCAGCGCTGTACTTGTTTCTGAGCATATTTAGTGCATTGGTTGGAACCTAAGCCAAAAAAACTCGTTTAACTTTGTCGCGAAAGCGTAGTTTATTTCAGCTCTGTTAGTGAGTTTCACCTGCTGCTTCACTATAATGAATATCCGAGTCAAGCTTTAGCAACACGAATTTTATATCATTGTGTAGCTTAATACGTCAGGTATAATTACAGCACAAATGTTATATAGTTGGATAGCTTACGTAAAGAATATACCTTTACTGAGTAGGCGTCGCGATTACGTGCAGTTAATTTATTTTGATTAAAATAAAACCTACGTTACAACATATTTCTCGTAACAATATGTAACGTTAGAGACTCTGTGTCGAGTATAATTGCAGTGGGTTTAATGCATGTCCTAATTAATAACGTCGCATATTGAAATATTTATTGGGGATACAATTATAGCCTAATTTTTCGCTACAGCATCATCCACATATTGATAACATCTCGATGTAATTATCCAAAAACAAGTGCGTGAACCCCCAAATTCTGCAAATCTGATCGCTATCATTCCCCTATCTTGGTTCAGCCATGGTTAAACCCCTGCCAATATTTCATTTTCATTCATCATGTGGTGCATCGTGATCTACTTCTCCAGTTTCACTATCTTCTTGCCCAAGTTGAAGTTGTAGTTGTTCAGGCCATCACATTCAATGATGGTCTCTTCCTTTTTACTTCCAATAAACAGGTTGCAAGCTAGTGTTTCAAAGTAATCGCTTATGAAGACTACAAATACATGAAGCATTGCTAAAATGTATACGGTCATTTACGGTGCACTGGAAAGAAAGATATGATAGCGAACTACAAATAAACAATTGTTTGACTACAAGAAATTCATAATTAAATTTATCCCATTAGTTAGCATGGGCTAATTTTTACACCTGAGCTGCAGATAGCATTTTTCAATTCCACTTGAGCGTAAGCAATGATGAATGGTGCACCACTGTCCGCAGAATTTTAACTAAACGCTTAAATGTTCCTGCCTGTTCTCCATTTCTGAGGCGCACCTTCGCACTGTAATGCTAAAACTGAGCGATTAAAGCAAGGAATGCGCAGCTTAACAACAACAGCAACAAAAATGAAAACACGCACGGTATATTTTGTGTGTCTCGGTTGGGTTGTACCACTTTCGGGATCATTGAGGGTAGTTAGTTCTTGCAGGTGCTGCGGAAGCACAGGAAGCAATGTGTCTCCGTCTTTTGGTTTTCAGTGGTCTCTTCGAATGGATGCTTCTATAAGCTTCGCACCTTTTTATTTTTTGAAAATGTGTGAACGAAACCGCGTATCCCTATACTTGCACAGTCTGAGAGCAATATGACAGCAACTTCAGCACGCATTGTTTTTATTAGTTTTAGTGTACTTAAAAATGGAATGTATTCCCTCAGCCTTTCTTTGCTCCTTGTGCACATAAATATGTAATGCATATTCAGCGCGCATTTCGCAGATTAGCGTCCATGAGCGTACAATCAAGCGAACGATAAGATCGCGAAAAACGAAACCGGCGCATTTTCTGCCCATGGAAAAATGACTGGGTGCGGCGTCAGCTCTCGGGTGCTTCCTCCACTTCGGCAGTTCTGGTTTGAACACGTTTTCAGTGGCGCGCGGGAGAAACGCACAGCATTCCTTCACGTAGGTATTCAGAGCACATCGCCAGATGGGTATAGGTCATTTTTAGCGAGCAACTTCTGCACACAATCTGTTTCCTCCTGTCGGTTAGTTTGTTATCCTACCGAAGAATAATAACGTAGAAAGATTTTTTTCGCTAGTTATATTAGCTATTCTGGGCTTATATTTCGGGAAACGTATATTGGAGTTGTATTTTAGCGATTTCCCATGCTTCGCACAAAGATGGTGTAGGTTATGCAGAGAATAATCAGTAAATTTTACAACGTTCTACGCTAAAAGGCAGCGTCCAAGAACAAACGTTAATTGCTCACTCGGAATGTGTCGCTGGAAGAATGTTGGCGCGTTTAAACTTCTTATGAGGATACTTGCATCTACTAAACATAACAATTACCAGAAAAGCTAACGGCACAGCTGGCATTGAGTAAGTTCGAAAAAAAAAATAAAACACTCTGTGGAATCGCATTAGTAACCAATTCTTGCTAGCATCGATGTTCTCCATGACACCTCCACATGTTCTTGAATACCACGTTGTTCACGCGGAGGTTATATCCTCAGAGGCATGATGGTCAGTAAGGAACAAGTTATAAATAAAAAGAAAAGAATGGTCCTGTAAAGTCAGCTGCAAAATCGGATGGAATGACAGCTGTCGTAAACAATGCTACACGGACGGCGGGTGCATGTACTACATTACCCTCGTGCGCTTAGAACTAATGACGGAAAGCTTGGCTTGGACTGCCGCGTGCACCGCGAAGCGATAGTGATTGGGTGCAGAGGTAATGCTTTCGGTACGATTGCGGTGGCTGACAATAGCTGGTGTGCTTTTTAGAGTGTGCCCGATTGCCATGTAGACGGTTCGATCCTTACACAAGCCTTTGTCTGTATTTTTCTTGCGGGATGCGGCATCACACGCTCGGGAAACGCCTTGCGGTTTTTTCTGATCACCACAAATCGAAAATGCACCCTGATCTCCGGCACCTCGCGTGCCTCAAGTAAATAAATAAATAAATAAATAAATAAATATTAACTCGCGCGACTTACGTGTTTAGTTCGAAGGATCCAGATAAACCGAAATAAATGTTTCGAACTACTATAGTGTATTCATGGTCATCCATATATGCCGATACGTGAGGCAATAGTAAATGTGAGATATTTTTGGTGAAAAAATTTATAGTGCTTTAGAACCAGAATCACCTTTTATTGAAAAGAACAGTTCTTTCATCGAACTTTTTCAGGCGAAAGCCTTTTCTCGCCCCATAATGTCTAAATACTGACCTCAAAGTCAAAACATTGCCTCATGAGTACAAAATGCCCCCAGAAAGAGTGACCAGAAAACGCCCTTCGCACTGGAACTTCAAGAAAAATTTTGTCACAACTGGGAATGGAACTACTATCACCAGCCGAGGTGCAATCCGCTCCCCCACGCCAGGCTCGTGAGAAACCAATCGTAATTCTTCTTGTTTAGATTAAGGACTTGCATTTCCACATAGAGCTTCCCTTTAATTGCGGCGGGTGGTTCTAAATAAAGAAAAGGAGAAAGGATGACGGTATTGCAATGAGATTGATGCTGAAGTTGATGATCGTGATCATGATGACAGTAGCGATAACAATGACGATGCAGATGTCGATAATGACAATAGTAGCGATGCAGTTTTTGAAAACAGCCCTTTCCGCTCTTAACAATACAAAAGCGCAGTCCCGGAATTTTTCGGCACTTCTCTTTCAGCAAATTATACCTCTGTCATTCGAGCAAGCAAAAACGTTTTCATCGAAGCGGTCTTTTATCGCGTTAAAAGACTTGTATTCAAAAAGAGTTGCATAGCAAACACACGGTGCTGGCGATATATTTCCTTCGAAGGGCGCTATCGAAAGCGTGCCGCTAGATTTTGAAATAAAATCACTCAGAATAAACCGACGTATCGCAACATATTAATCAACTACGCGTATTATTACACGTTGTTTATAGTAAATTTAGCTCCAGTATGCTCACTACGTTAAATTTAAGAAGATAACGTGCATCCGCAGAGGCGGTTGGCGTTAGGTTAACAGGCATTGCTCGAGCCTGACGTCTGCAGCAATGCCTTGAGCATTTAACCTGGGCGCCAACGTGGACATATGACACCTCTGCAGTTTTCGCATTGCGATTTCAACCTGTGTTGAAGCCCCTCAGGCAGCCCAAATAAGTCAATACATCTTCAATATGGTGGTCTCCATAGCTATATCTTGCATATATATTGCATTTATTCTGTGCGTAAAATGTTATGGAATGCACGAGATTATCTAAACATTGTCTAAAGCTGGCCCGCACTAGACATAGAAGCAGCGGTAAACGAATTGGAAGACGCTTAAGCTTCGCGTTTATAAGTTAACCTTGACAGCGTTTTACATCCAATTCTTTGAAGACGATAGATGAATGCATAAGGCTTTGAATCGGGTGACGGCTCGCCCCATCTGTTTGCAGCAGTGACGTACTACCGAAGGAATCTTCCAGTGAGCTCCTCATCGCAGGCAAGCAGAGCGGAAATGTTATTTGCTACTGGCTTAACTATTATTTCCGTAGTTCGTTTCTTCTAACGACGCACGTAAACATTAGTTGAAAGTCATAAGGCAATGCATACAGTAAGCCCACCTTTATTCGGAGAGAAGCAATGCGGTTTTCTGGCGGAGTGGTTGCGTGCTCGCATAGCACTTCGAAGGAACCGTCTTCGCTTCCTCGGAATTTCTCAAATCTTTTATTGTTTCTTTACTTTCTTCTTATATTCACGTTACCCCCAAACGCAGACGCGGGCTTTTCTGCGACACGTGACCCTCATAGCTATAGCGTCAAAAAGTAAGTAGACTATGTTTTTTTATTCGATATTTATTGCCAGCACAGGAAGCAAAGTCTTTTGGTTTTCGGTGGTCTCATCGAATGGATGCTTCTATAAGCTTCACACATTTTCATTTATTTTAAATCTGTGAATGGTTCGGATCTCTTTGGACTCGGGGCACATGCTCGTCAGAGCCACAGAAAAAGTAAAAAAAGAGAAAGAACACTACACAGTATTGTGACAGCCTTTAAAGACCTTGGTTCACTACAGTTCGGTTTAGCTGCTTCAGATGTCCCCAAGCCATGGTAATCCAATCTGCCAGCCATTATGATTTCAGGACTAAACAGGTGTCTCAGCCAGTTACAGTCAGCTGTAGTAGCCTGTAACAGTATAATTAGGACCGTAGAGTGGCGAGCTACACTTGGTGTTTCTGTGTGTGCCCCACGTGCGCCAAAATGGTTGCTGCTCTAGCTTGAATCAATGCCTGCAGGATTGCGCCTGTTTCCACGGTACTAAAATTGTTATGCCTATCTATCAGGTACTCTGTGGGGGCGCTAGTCGATTACCCATTGAACTTTTATCTTTAACGATTGCTGTTAATAAATATTATTACTGCAGATAGTCTTCTGTAACTGTTGGAATACCAGTTTTAATAGGAAATGCGCATATACCTGAAAAATATATCTGTTAGAGGGTATTTTGGCATCGTGATAGCGAGGAGTGCTAAGCTGTAAGCCAGTTTTGTGGGAGAGGATGGGGGGGGAGGGTTACTGACAGTAACTCAAACTCCTACTACAGACACTGCCTAAAGGAGGCATTGCAAAAGTGCACACTTCTTAAAGCTGCAGTGCCTGTGAGAAATATAGTGCTTCATTGTAACTTGAGTGTTTAGGGCAGTCATGATAGTAGAAATGATGACTGGCGTGAAGTGCAATCCGCAAGACTGGTGTTCCATGTTCTCGAGATTGCATTAGAGACTTATAGCATAGCGGAGACATGTACTGGTTTTACTGGCTGCCACCTATACATGCTCACTGGCCACACCTTACCCCTCTCCTGCCATGGCATGTGCATATGTACACATGCACACATGTACATTTATTATAGCGGGAGCATTACTTGGCTATGTTCAGTTTTCTGACCGCGTCCGCAAAATCGTGTTCGCAGCAGTTGTGAGTGATTGAGAAGTAGTAGAGGTTAATGAGCAGTGTCAATCGATAGAGGGTGACGTATTGTTGTGTCCGAAAAAATAATTAGGCTAATAAGTTAATTAGGTAAATAAATAGAGGCAAAAATGCAAAAATAAAGGCGAAAACGGTCTCATTAGCCAATAGCTTGATGCAACATTTGAATCCATCAAATACTGAAATAGTTAATTAAATCAGTCAGTTAAGGTGACATCAAAGATGTGACGTCACGCAACTTGAAGTCGAGCCAAAAAAGGGCACAGGAAGGGATTGGCGTACCAAAGCCTGAAGTAGTTAAGGCAGTCAATTGGGTGACGTTATGGACGTGACGTCACACAACCGGATGTAAAGCCGAAAAAAGGCATAGGAAGGGATTGGCGCGCAATTTGAAAGTACCGAAGATTAAAATGGGTAAACAAGGCATGAATTAATGTCACGTCAAGGATATGACGTCACGCAACATAAAGTAGAGCCCAAAAAGAACATAGGAAGGGATTGGCGTGCAATTTGAAAATACCGAAGACTAAAATGGCTGAACAAGAATTGAAATGATGTGAGGTAGAGGATGTGACGTCACGCAACCGGAAGTAGAGGCCAAGAAGGGCATAGGGAGGAATTGTCGTGCATTTTGAAAGTACCAAAGACTAAAATGGGCGAACAAGAAGTAAATTAAGCAACTAGAAGCAACCAGAAGCAACTAACAGCAGCATCCGTGCTTTCGCAATCACTCCAATGCACATCCTTCAGTGCTGTTTAATTTTATGCACCTTTGTTTATGTGCAATTAATTTTATTTATGTGTGCATGGTGGTGAACAGGTATAGGTCTCCTGTATGCTAAACCTTTTTACTGAGTTGCAGTGAATGTTAATGTTAAATGTTGACCTCTCTTTACTGGTGACAGCACACCAAGTTTAAAAAAAATGCCAAAAGCTATGTTTATGACAGATTCTAGAAGCAGGCCAGTAATTGTGAATGAAAATGTGTCTGGCAGTTGAGTTTTCTTATTGAGCATGAGTCCAGGCACATATTTGACAGCCAAAGGTAAATTGCCTCCTGTCTGTATGCTGTTTAGATAAGCCAAATGTTTACTTTTCTTGTCAGTGCTTTGCTTTCACACCTATGAAAAATCGTGGCTGGTCAACGTCACCTTGATGTGTTTCCTTGCTTTAAGCAGAGCCTCGAATAGTGGAAGTGGTTCTACTCATACCTTTGCAGTGTTATCATTTCTAGCCTATGACCCCATTTCACAAGTCCCTGTGCTGTCACTGTGTGCCACAGGTGGAGTCCTTCAGATGAAAACGTATTGATGTTCTACGAATTACAGCCAGATTAAACCCTTAAGGGTACTGAGGCATTTCTCGCCTATTAATAGCAGATGTGTCTATATGGCATTTTTCTGCTTGTTTCTTTGTTTATGCAGGTTGACATTGGGAATGGAATCAAAGTAGAAAAGTCTACTATAGACCGCTTTGTTGTGCACAGCCAAGGGCTTCCAACAGTTTGCCAGAAGCCTGCTGAGGCAGGTGTTTACTGAGGAAGAAATGAAAGGAAAGTCTGTATGGGAAGGGCAGCAACGCTCATAAAGATGGCACACAGAATGACCCGTTGGACCCTGTGCGACTCACCGCTGTGCTAGGGAAGCATCTGGGGGCCTGGGGCAGCTGTGTCATTCCCGACTTTTACTTTTTTTTCCGGAGCTCTGCGCCGGACGTGTAATGCATTAGTTAATGCATTCGTTCCCTATTGCAAGAACCAGCGTCTCCCACCGTCTTCCAGTACGAAACCAGTAAGATTTTCGCTCTGGTTTTGCACTGGATCAGCTGGGCACACTGTAGGTCTGCAATAATCACTGGATCAGTGACGGAAAGACACTGGTTGCACTGGTACGATGGGAGAAAAATGCTGGGATTAGCTTTCGGACGCTGGGTAAGTTTTCCAGCGATGTCAAACTCCACATGTTAAAATGATTCCAGTGCACAAAATATAGCGGCATCCAGAACATTAGTTGCTAGTTATGAGAGCAGGCACCAAGCTCCAATGATCAAGACGTTGTAATTGTTAGAGCGGCAGCAATGGCCTGTAGACTGCGAAACATGAAGTCTCGACCTTATAAATGCTGTCATGACATCAAAGGCAAAAAATGTTTCAAAGGTTTCCAGCTCTCGGTGTGGCCGAATTGTTAGAGTAGTGAGCTAGATTAAGAGGTGCCGAGTTCGAAACGCGCTAGGCGCCGCTCTTTTTCTTTGTTTTTTACTTTTCAGGCTTATTTTATAGTACTCGACGTGCTTCGTTAATTTTTATCTTTTAATTTTTATCCTAGGCCAGTATGCCGCGTCCCAGTGCGCCCAATTTTCTGCGTCATACTGGGCCCATAATCAGGTATGGCGCTGGGGCACTGTGACCCAGTGGCACTGGTTTTTGCAATAGGGTTGCGACTCCTGCAGGCATATATACCTCCACTAGTTGAGTCGTGCTTGTTCTCAAAGCTAGGTCTGCAGTGCAAACAATAAATGGATGCATTGAATGTGTTTTTGCATTAAATGAATTTTTTAGTACGCATTGTTTAGTACATTTACTTGTTTTTGCGGTATTGTGCAGCGACTGTGTATTCATGTATATTACATCTGTTTAGCAGTGTGTTGCTGGTATATAGTACTTGTGAAGTTTGGTACCGTTGAAGTCATCTTTGCATGAGTGCAGTTTTGATTATTGAATCAGTTTTACAAACCTCTCAACCGTTTCATAGTGTTCACTGCTTTGTGCAGAGATCTATGATAATATGATGAGATTTGTGAAGTGAATCGATGCGGCATGAATTTTTTTTGGCTACAGCCCAAGTGGCGAACTTTTTTCTTTCTTGCAGGCAACACCTGCAGCCGACTTCAGACGGCAACAATGATACAGCTGAGGAACAGCCTGTCGTCGATGTTAAGCCGTGAAAGTAAATAGAGGGTACATACTATGTGTGGGCCCCCATCTCTGCCAGCCAGCTTTTGTTCTGAAGTATTTATTATACATTTCCGAACAACATATGGGTACCTATATTTGCGAGTTTGTTTGCACGACCAAAACATCGGTAGCCACTTTACACAACCCAAACAGGTAAACGTCCTGCTGCACTGGCAGTGTTTACAGGGAGAAAAATAGCCGTACAAGACATCATGATGGCAACTGGTGAGCATCAAGGATCCAAATGCATAAGCTCCGTCATGACACCAAGCACACATTAGCCTGCCATCAGAAAACCATGCATTAGGAACACACTAGACTCGCGGTGGCCAATATGGTTTTGAATGCCATTACGAATGCATAAGGAAAGCTCACAAGAAAGTCATGAGACATACAAATGAGTCTATGTATAAAGTCACTGGAGTTTCTAAAGACACACAGTGCATATTTTC
>JAJIZL010091075.1:0-10248 GCA_023969395.1 Amblyomma maculatum
CACACACACACACACACACACACACACATTAGTAATCATTCGTCATATCAGAGCTGGCAATCTTGCAAACACGCAGCCAAGAATAGTTATTTTGGCAAATAGAAAATATTTTCTTGCCTCAAGTTCGTATTTGCAGACTTTCAAGCGCACACACAATCTTAGGCGGGCAGGCGGCCAGATGCGCAATATGTTAATAATGGTGCACGATATACATAGCCACAGGTACATAAAATGTATGCTTGCAAATGCCTAGATTGTTTTAATAGAAGCTTTTAGCATACCGGAGACGTACTAGCGTACTCTCATGCCAGCTTACTGGACTCAGGTTTAGCAGGCGCAGTGGCCTAGCCTTGCTAGAGCTTCAGTGCCTATGATATACTGGCTAGTGTGCCGTGCGACCGCAGCTCCCCATAGACAGGGGTGGCGTCCTTAGCACTGACCAGCAGCCATTTAAAGGCGCTGCGCACAGTAGGTGTGCTGAGAGCCTGAGACATCCTCATCATGTTTTGTAAATCAACACACATTTGCTTGGAAAGGTTGACTATATCATTTATTTTCAATTTTTTCGTGGGTTAAATTTATAACTTTATGATTTCTTGCTATTAAAATAAACGGCCATGTCAGCCTCAGCCCTCAGCACACGATGTCGTTTAGTAAATGCGTTCTCTTAGCAGATGATATCGCTTGCCCAGATGACGTTGCCGTGTGCATAAGTGCGCAATTTCGTTGGTATATGTCATTTCTCTGGTGCCTGTCTTATGTAATGTGCGTTTTTTGTGACAGTGATTACCCATCAAAATGCCACGTGTCCTTGTTCAGGGCCTCGGTTGACGCTGCTCGACCTGTGGGCGCTGCACGAGCTGCGCGCAGATTGAAGACATACATATGCTGAAGAACCTTGTCGCGGTTGGATTTAGAGCGCCTCGGCCGACTTCCTGGCACACACGCGCACTTCTGAAGCCGCTGTAAAGACGTACACACACTAACTGTCAGCAGTGCCCCTCGCGGCAGTCGTTTAAAGTCAATATGTTCGGTGCCACATCGACGCCCTCTGTCGGCGCACTAGGCGGTATATTCTAGACACCGTACTTGAGCTATGGGGGTGCGTGAGCGCATACTGGTTCAACTATGCCGGCAGACGTCATTGCTAGTACGCCTCCGTAACGATAAGGGAATGTGCGAATGCGACTACATTGTTTACAAGTGGATTGTTATATTGGGGCTGGTTCTGCGATGTGGACACTAAAAAGTTTCGAACAAAATACATCATCGAAGCCGTAGAACACATCTGTGCTTTAGAAAAATGTCGATTTCGACCGGACTTGGTTCACCCTAGCTTGGTAACATATTAGCTTCAAATTTTATTTGACGCGATGCGATCTCAAAGAGAACTCTAAGGAAGAAAACGCCTCTGCTATTCCGTGCACACCTCGCTAGTGTGCAACAAACTTGTTTATTTGGTTGGAAGAGGAGGACACGAAAATGTTTGCGTTTCTTTTCGCTCATTGGCTTCGTTTGTTACCAACTGGCTCTTGTGCCGGTCGTCCCTTTGTCTCACGGTCTTCTGCTGTATTTTCTCTTTAATTTTATAAGTATATTCGTTCGGTCCGCTATTTTGTTTCAATACGAATAGTACGGATGGGGGTGAAAGCTCGTCTCTGGCTTCTCTGCAGCGGTTGTCTGCAGGAACGTATAGAGAATTGACATTTACAAAAAAGGAACCATAAAGCACGCGCAATGTGCCCTATAGAGATGTTGAGGCAAATAAGCTCGGGCGAGACAACGGGCATCCATGACCTCTGATTGGAGCTAGAGTCCAACGCAAATGCCCTACCCGTAGTCGTTAAAGGAGCTTGCATATATCCAGAACAGGTATCTCTGTGGCCTCTACCTATATGATGAGCTAATGTGACATTGAGGAAAGAGGAGCGTTTCTGAGGTCGATTGAGTTCACATTTGGGCATAGCATGAGATCCCGAGCTTCTGTGGTTGAAGGAGACCGCAAAAAAAAACACACACACACACACAAAAAAACACGTTTATACAGATAGAACTGCAGGACACGAATCCAGGGTGGTTGTATTTTGCAGTTCGTAGAGTTTTGTCTTAGTTGAGGAATGGGGAGATGAAGGCGCAGTATACGTCTCACATTTGGCTGGACAGCTTCCATTAACTAGGTTAAGGCGACGCCGCAGCTTCATATCCCAATTAATATAATTTAGTCAATAAACAATTGGTTTATAAAAAGTAAAGAGTCAATATATATCGCATTTCTTCGTTGAGACCTGAACCACACCCAAAGAAAATGGAGGAAGGTGGGAGTGAAAGGCGGAAGAGGTGCCGTAGTCGAGGCTGCGTTTTTCCTTCATCGAAATGAAGCCAGCGGCGGTCGTGTTTGAGCCCCTGTGTTCTATTTATATTTCGTTAAGGTGGTTTTTAGGGAACCAAAAGCGCGGTATCTGTGACCCAGCGAAGTTAAATCTTAAGTTTCACCCTAAATAGTAGTGCTTATGCTTTAAAACAGGCCGTTTTTACCAGAGGGGAAACGCTTTCGCGGCGTGTGACTCTTGTTTACGTACTGCGCACTAGGAGACCAAACTTAAGCTGAATTTTCTTGCGATTTTCATCCTGCCCTTTCTTTTCAACTCCAGCGCACTCATGTGCTCTCAGTGGTGAGGATTTATCTCATTATACGGCTGACCGAAATACTGCTCGAAGACAGAAGGCTGCATGGTGCATCATAAGACAATGCTGCTGAGTCGGACTAAACTATTTCGGACTGTTGTGGACTTCTGAACTGATCTTTGCAGAAGTAGCAAGAAATGCAACCTACTGAAGTACAATTTTAACGCGACAGCGGCAAAGACCTTGTTCTAGAGAAATTTCGACGTCGGCGTTTTCCCCTTTCTGAGCGCGAAATCCCCGTCAGGACTCTGGAAGACTGCATTTGGCAGGTAACCTGCTCTCGCACTGTCTGTCATCGGGTTTTGTGACGTCACGCGGCCATCAAACATGGCCGAGCTGGTAGGCGCTGACAACTCTGGCTTCGAATTTTAAGACTAGGGTGCGATCGAAATCAAGCCTTCCTGGGTCTTTGGATCCGGAGCTTAACAGGCTGCCTCTAAACCATTCAGGCCCACTCGTACGCCTTGCTTAAAGTGGGGATTTGTTTTAGCGTCGGTTGGCCTTACACACAATGCGGCATTTTAAGATTGTAAGCTAATGAGTATATGGGGGATAAAGGAGGCGCAGATAAAAGGTTATTGATTAAGCGAATGACAAATTGAACGGAAGCAAACGAGGATATAAAAGAGAAACCTGCAAATGGGAGCCATTAATGCTATCTCGTCAAAGCCTTAGAGGCAAAGCTTAATTGTCCCACCAACGCTTTCAGACATCTGGGTGTTAGCGCTCTGGCATTTACAGCCTGTGAGAGGCATACTCGTGCTTCAGGTGGCTTTACTTGAAGTTTGAAGACAATGATGACGAACACATAGTAGGAACAAATGAAGCAGCAGAGCGAAAAAATCAATACAATTTCTCTTTGTCAGATTGGTTGAAGAGATATACTAGGTTGTGATGGAATTAGCGAAGAACAAATAGCATAGCCATGTTAAAAAAATAAGGACTAATTTATGGGCGAGTTATATAAATTTATCAGCATAATATAGTAGGCGAGTTGGCATTTTATCTCCAAAAAGTAAACATATTACCAAGGAAAGGAAAGGCATGCAAATGTTGAACTTGATGTTTTCATGTGAATGTGCGTGCGTGGTTTTGTTCCTTCGAGGAAATTTTGTAAATTCACCTGAAATAACGAAGCAGTGCATCTAAAACGAAGGACCAGGGAAGAAAAGACACGAACAGCCGCTGAACTTACAATTGGCTTTTTAAAAGAAAATAAGCAACAAAATTAATTATCTTCATTTAAATTTAAATTAAACATTCAGTTGTACATTGAGGACTTGTACGTGTCACTTCTTTCCTTGGTCCTATGTTTCAGTTGCTTTTTTGTTTAGTATACCAGCTCGCCTACTATGCAATGCTGCCAAATTTATGTAACTTTCTCATAAATTAAATCTCATTTTTGTTTCACAAGACCACGCTAATTGCTTCTTACAACTTCAGGATCAGCCTAGTATAGATATCCAGTATATCTGACAAAGAGAGACCCTATTTGTTTCTTTTCTTCTCCTGCGTGTTTTATTTTTAATGTATGTTTGTCGCCCTTGCATTGAAGCTTCAAGCATAGCAAAAAATAAAAAAAAATAAAAAAAATACCACGAGCATCTTATTACCAGGCTGTGAACACTAGAGACTTAGTGCCCCTATGACGTGTTATCTGCTTAGTATTCGATGGATGATATTAATTCATTCCTCGAACTATTAGTAGGAAAAATAAATGCGATGTGCTGACCACTTCTCATACTAAGATA
Organism: Amblyomma maculatum; assembly: GCA_023969395.1. Lineage (NCBI taxonomy): Eukaryota > Metazoa > Arthropoda > Arachnida > Ixodida > Ixodidae > Amblyomma > Amblyomma maculatum. Next base: position 4,437 of record JAJIZL010091075.1, read on the forward strand.
TTGAACACGAAAGTGAAATGTAGATGTCGACATGGGAACGCGAAAAGTTGTATTTCGAATATGCGTTTGTATTACGTATACGCACATACTGATTTAATGTGATCAATTAATTTTTCGTTCTCATGACATGCAGCAGAGCGCTTAGTACTTAGCCTCGAGAGCCCTTTGTGGAATAAACCGATAATACACCATGTGGACTGTTTCTTAATGAGAGGCGTGTATGGCTATGTCGTTGACCTATGAACATTTGGACAGTGATAATACATCCGTTTCGCCACATCGCTTTTACGTTTTTCGTTTCTGGAAGACGTGGTCGGTCTGAATTGAAGAATTACGTGATTTTGCTTAGGAAAAAAAAGTAAACTGTTGATGTGAGATGTGGCTAACGCCGTCTGTGTTCCAATAGTTTTCTAAAAAGTTAGTTTCTGCATGTAATGTTTAGACCCACTGTTCTTCTTTAGCATCACTAAGTCATTGGTAATGCTTTAGAATTCGTCCCCCTGAGTCACTTAGCAAGACAACGTCGTCAGAAAACCCCTGGTTACTAATCTATTATCCCTTAACTATTATCCTGCCGTAAAACGAGATGAACAGCAGTAGAAAGATTTAGTCTCTGCATCACACTGCTAAAATTATGGCGGCTATGGTGCCGTCACAATGGCTCCATGAACCATGATTCTGTAATTCTTGCATGGCCGCTGAAGTTTCGGCTGAGTAATATTATTCTCCCACTCAGTGTCGGCTTTAAATGATTATGTTATTTTCTTCGCGGTTTTCTGTTAATCTGATCGATAGTGTGGACATGCACTCTTGTTGAACAACCTTCATGAAATCCTGCCTGATGGTTTGGTTCATCTAAATATATGCTTGTTCTAATCATACTCGGAATGTAAGCAACGGAAGCAGTCTGATCCCTGTGTAATTTTTCAACACTTTCGTGTTGTCTTTTCGTGATCTGTAAGGTGATGTTCGTTCCTTTTTTGAACCTTCCTGCCCATTCGTTGTGAGAAGGCACTTTGTATAGGGGGTGGCCATGTTTCTTATTACAATCTCCCCACATTCCTTGAACAGATATACTGTTACGTGCTCACTACCATCTGCACACCCCTTCTTCTGCGCGTCTCTATCCACACATTTATATAGAGCATTGAGGCAGTAGTCGGAAGACACGCGCCAAAAGCTCCTCGCCTCGAACCAAATTCCTAAAACTGTTGAAACTGCATGTGCCACGCAAGCAGTAAGGACGAGTACGATGCATGATAGATCGTCTCTTTTTTTGAAGTAAAGAAATATTTTGCAACGGCTCTTGCGATGTATTCTACGCATTTCTTCATATTCAAGCCGTCAGTTTTTGTTTCTTTTTCATGCCATTAGGGTTTCGAGGCTGCTATGGCATCAAGACACACTAATACGCCGGAATATTTGTCGCGGCGTACGCGGTTGCATGCAAAGAACGGCTGTTGTGTTACAAAAGAAACTTGAGGGCATTAACTTCCATTGCGCGACTGAGTGACGAAAGGGCTATAGGTAAGAAGCTTAAGACCCACCTCCAGTCAGCGCACTGTTAAGGCTGTCGAGGCTTTTCCACAGGCAGATCACATAAACCAAACGGGAGTAAAGAGGCTGGTGCTTTGCCCGCACCCAACGCAGGCCGAACTTTAAGCGAGGGACTCATGTAGTCAGTGACACAGAAAAGAGGTAAAGCAATGTTCCTACCTTTTCTGATAGGCTTTAGTGCTATGAACTTGATTGCGCAATATAATTTTATAAGAAACCACTTTTGCCAAGCGTAGACGAAAAGTCAGCCATACCCCATTTGCAGGCAGACATCAGTAGTGTGAACATAGCACTGGAATACCGACGCGCAAAGCACATAAGCAGTGGCCCGTCTGCGGGAATCTTTGTTCGTCCATGTCCCGGCACTATATGAAGAATCTCGTGCCAACTTGAAAAAGCATTCACTTAGGCGTTTGCTTGCATGTTGGACACTCCGCGGTGTTTCATTTACTTTGGCGTTAAGCTGCCGACCACAGAGTCTCAAGTAGGAAACTATGGCAGCCGTATTTAGATAAGAGCGGAGGGGAGGGGGGTGATACAAATGTGCCCGTGCGCATCGCTGTGCCAAAACATGTTACATAACCCCTGATGATAGATTTTGATCGGCACGTTTCCACTGCGGCGTGAGCGTCAAACCCCACAATTCACGAAAATAATTCATGCTTGGCGTGCCTTTCTTAAGAGACTTAGCAACGGCAGCGGCTACCTTTCTTGTACTTTCGAATGCTATTACATTATGTGTTCTCTGAAGAGTATCCTCCACGTTACAACGAAGCGGTGGGCATGAAGTATTGAGTGGCCACATGGACAAGGAGGATGGGCATTGAAGGATTTGTGTGAGAATTCTATAGCACTACCTATGTAATGGACACTGCCAGAAAATAAACATTTTCTAAATTTCTAATGAGAAAAATATAGAAATATGAGGCGCTTGTCAGGGATGTTCGTACAGTATGTCTCATGAAAGACCTCATCTCTTCATCCTGCTCTGCTTATCAGCAATTGCTAGTCGTACATTTTTCATCATTTTGACATGCCCTTGTGAACGTCGCAATGTATCTCAAGCCTCTTCATAATGGCATTCTTTGGCTTATAAAGTTTAAGAAAGAAGTGGGAATTGGATTGCGAAAGTCACGAAAAAGCTGAAATCAGGAAACTAAGCTTATCGGCATTTACATATCTTCTACTCTGTTGTACGGAAACAGGGTTTGTGTCAAAATATAAAAGAAAATCGCAAACATAAATGTATTAGAAATATTGATATCATGCCTCGAGAGTCTTTAAAGTACATCCCTTGAGCGTCGACGCACATACGCCAACGGCTCTTCCACAACTCCAAGGCTCCCATTAGGCAAATTTTGGAAGGTCCTTAAGAGCCCTCAGTCAAGCTTCCTTGACGGCAGCTAGGAACTTACCGTAATGTCTCTTGAGGAAAGATTTTACTTTAGAGAATAAAAAATAGTTTGCTGGTACCAAGTCGGTATTGCAAGGGGGTTGAGAAATTATCGCGATGATCTCTGTTGCCAGGTAGCCCCTGATCTTGGTGCAGATGTGACTGGTTGCATTATCATGATGCAATGTCGCTCAGAACAAGCTTAGCGTAGCTATTTCGCACAGCGAAACGTTCAGGGATAATGCTGTCATCTTATTAATGTCAGTTTCAACGGCGACTATTTGCACACTTAAACGACGGCCTGAATTCAGAACTTCACGCACATGTTACATGTTGCCGTCAGTTCATGACGTCGACTGCCGTCCAGTGCGGGGCTCATTCTCTACACACTCTCAGCCATCTTTGAAGAGTTTGTCGTGCTTAGACACTGCAGTTTGTGACTTGCTTTATTCCTTGAATACTTGTCGAACCATGCCCAGCGTCTCTGTATCTGATTTCTCCACCCCCAACACAAAACGTGATGGAGTATCGCTCTTCTTTTGTTTGCTGCATTTTGTGCTTGCACCAAATTACTTGACAAGGCTGCACTGAAAACAAGGTCCAGCCTGAACAAACGCTCGCAGATCCCTAGCGCTCGGTGCATCTCGAAGGTCACATCCCATGCCGCCGTGCATGCGCGGTACGAGCGCGCTCAGTTGTGCAGTCACGTAAAGAAAAAACGCTTCCTGGTACTATCTGCACGAACTCTGTCTTTCCCCCTTCTCCCCCAATACAAATTGGAAGTGAGCCAAATAAATATGTAGACTTTCTATAAATAAATATATTAACTTTCAGTCTATATTGGAGCTCACAACCTTGCTCTTCAAAATCAGAGCCGGGCTATGGATGCAGGGATGAATTTGGGAGCTCTTGATTTCAACCACACTTCTTAGTAAATATTAAAACCACGGAGCTAGGCTTTCCTCTGCAAGTAACATGTGATTAACATATAAACAGTGATGAAACCATAAATACTTCGATTCTCTCATCACCTCTTACGTTTCCAAAGCGACGCCGGCTATATGGGACGCAGTACTTGAGGGCTTCAGATATTTTGACCACCTGGAATTCCTAAACGTTCGCTGAAATCGCACAGTAGCCGGACCCTTGCTGCTCATCTCAGTCGCAAAGCGGGCACCGTCACAGGAATTGAACCTGTGTCCTCAGAATAAGCTTTTCAACGCCCTAATCACACAGCCACCGTGGTGGAGTGATAGTTTTCTTGGTAGCTGATTGAAAAATAGTTTGCTGGAGTCCTTGTTACCCTCCTAGTACATGAAAATATATTTTAGCCGTTTGCTTCCGCACCTCAAAGGGGATATAACAGTTTTTGTATAATAATTTTTTCACTAATACTGTTGACTCTGTTTCTTGTTATTACGTGTTTCCGTGCAGGCTGTCGTGATCCTGCTTTCAAGGAAATTCGGATACAAATATTGCGAGCATGAGGTTGTACATAGTAAAAGCCGTAAAACAGAACTGTAGATTTGTTTAGACGCCATGAATTGCCACATGTATTGGACACCATGGAATAGTACGGCGTACCATACTTCAAGGCTGGCGTCACGAAATGATATATATTTTATTTTCTGGCAGCTCCTGACTTATTCAGATTGTAAGGGAAGAACCAATTATGTATTTACTTTAGGTTTGTAGCATTAACGCAACGCAAATAGGGGGTAGAAACGAATTCGTTCATATCCAATTCTTTCCAATCGGTCCCGCTTCCACAGCGCTATTTTACGGAGCGGAACTGATTGCGGATCTCTGACAACCTGAAATTGTCATTTCCCCCTTCTTTAGCCACAAATCACGGTTTAAAATTTCTAGATGTTTTATTCAATGTGGTTATATCATGTAAAAGTATTTGTTTGTATCTTCTTTAAATAGTCACCTGGAAAAAATTGTTTAATTTATAGAAACAGCCAATAAAGACATGTCTATGAGTGAGGCTTCCTGCTGCTAATTTCAGTCGAAGCCGGCGATTTTCAATGAACAGCGTAGTCGCGGGTTTCATGTTTCTGTACTGACTTGCGAGTGCAATCCGTGAAACCTTTTTGGTTGATGCTTAGCTGCTCTTCGTTTCCATGGCCGTTGCCTCCGCGAGGATTTCAGCAACGGTACGCGGTGGACTGCGAACGAGGCCCGCAAACAGCTCCTGCTTAACTCCACGCATGAGGTGGCGAAGCTTCTTCTCCTCTTTCATATTGGGGTCCGCGCGCTGGAAAAGACGGGTCATGTCTTCACAGAACATGCGCACACTTTCATTTGGCCGCTGGTTTCTGGACTGAAGTGCAGCTTCAGCTTTCTCGCGGCGGTCCGCGTTAGGAAAGGTGGTCAGAAGTTCACGGCAAAATGCTTGCCAGGTGGTAAGGGCGCCCTCGTGGTTTTCAAACCACGTACGCGCAGACTCTTCTAATGCGAAGTAAACATTATTGAGCTTTCGCTCGTCACTCCAGCCTTTGTACCGAGCCACTCGCTCGTAGGGCGCCAGCCAATCCTCAGCGTCTTCGAAGACATCGCCGTGAAAAGATGGTGGTGTTCGTGGCGGGTGGCAAAGGATCGAATCTGAGAGCCTCGGATCAGTGGCCATGTCAGGGCGTTGCCTGGACGTTTGGCGCAATACCCGCCGTTACAGTCTGGTGGAGGTGCGGGGTACGCTTTCCCACGTTTACACGCTTCACGACGGATCTGACTCGAGAGTTGCGGCTGCGTGATCCTCGTAGCGGTGGAAAGGGGCCCAACCTCAGGCGACTGTCCGCGGAGGCGGCGACTGAGTCGCTGGTGGACCGGAGTCAGATCCGTCGTGAAGCGTGTAAACGT
>JAJIZL010091077.1:0-11206 GCA_023969395.1 Amblyomma maculatum
AAGTGATTTTTTGTGCAGCAGGTGAACCCAGGGGTTGTTTCACGTGACTGTTTCGTTTTCTTCATGTTTGTTTTTTTCTGGGCCTTGGAGTAAAGGGCTTAGGCATAGTTGTGAGTCAGCGCTTGTACTGTGGCTTTCTTTTATCTTGTCCTTTGTCTTCGTGTTCGCGCTGTTTATATTAATAATGCGGTTAAAAGTAGTGTCATTAGTTGGCGGTCGAGGAGGCGGAAGGTCGACACAGGAAGAGCTGGCAGCCGTGTTCGGTAGACGGTCGAAACGATGGGATATCCGCCTCTCTTTCGCTTGTTCGAAACGTCGGCACACTTGTAGTAGAGAGTCCACGATGGAACAATCCCTGCATAAAAGGAGGTTGAAAGCATCGTCGGCAATGCCTTTTATTATGTGGCCGACTTTATCCTCCTCAGGCATGGCGTGGTCGACTTTGCGGCACAAGGATAGGACGTCCTGGATATAAGTGATGTAAGACTCTGTGGACGTTTGCGCGCGAGAAGCGAGCGCCTTTTTTGGCGGCGAGGTGACGGCCAATGGGCTTTCCGAAGAGGTCGTGGGGCCGCTGCTTACAGATATCCCAAGATGTGAGGTCCTCTTCATGGGTTTCAAACCACACCCGCGCTGTCCCAGTCAAGGAAAAGATGATATTAGCCAGCATAAGTGTGGGATCCCACCTGTTGTGCTTGCTGACTCATTCGTATAGGGCCAGCCAGTCATTGACATCAACGTCGTCGGTCCCACAGAAGGTTCCGGGATCACGGGGATGGGCCATGACGACCGCAGGTGCGGCGGCAGTAGATGTAGCGGCGTCAGTAGTCATAGTGGTGGTAATGATGCGTCGGCCGCTGCGGAGATCCAGCTTGTGACGGTGATCGAAAGATTCACCTCCACCAAGAGATGTTACGGGAAATGTTCACAGTACAGCAGTTGTCCACACCACTGAGGATGATCACAGCACAGCACAGCACTCTTCTTCTTCTTCTTCTTCTCCCTCGTTGTAATGGCACATACCCACAGTGGGGGATTGGCCAGAATTCGTTGTAGGTGACATAATATTTTTGATAATGTCGATTTGACTATATGATATAAATAACCTAATAATTAGGAGCTAGTGTTGCTGAAATAACTTGAAATTTTGAGGCGATGTAATAGAAAGCAACGAAAAAAAGGAATAAAATTGTAAATTACTAAAAAGAATAATAAGAAGAAAAAATACAATTCAGACAGATCAGCGCTAACACACAAATCTCCCAGTAGCAATATTATAATTATGAAGTAAGTCACACACCGGTTTTAGGGCATACCCTTTGACGGTTGCACCAAAGGAGAGGAGGACAGGAACTGTAAATGGCAATCCTAGGAGAGTAAGAGGTATTTCTAGATAATGTCTTCTCTGAGTAGCATACCTGGGGCAGGAGAGGATGTAATGTTTAATTGTTTCCACGTCATTACATGACGCACAAAGATTCGACGGCGTGAATCCAGAGCGACATAAATAAAGATTGAGGGACGGAATTCTACAACGCATGAGCTTCATGGAAACCTCACATTGCCTCGAGGTACAACATCGGACATTCCAATGGAAATTTAAATGGTTAAAATCCGTAGTCGCAAGGAGTGGCTCATGGCTCAAGGAGTTTAACGTTTGAAATCGTTCAAAACGGGATATATTTAGCAAGATAATATTGGGTACAACATCGGCAACAGGCCCACTGAGAGCTGAATTTGCTAAATAATCCGCCATTGTATTAGAAGCGATGCCGCAGTGTCCCGGAACCCACTGAAAACGTACTTCCTGTAAGTGTATCGGAAGGAAAAACATCAGGGTTTGTTTCAAAAGACACATTTTCGGACTTTCTAATGCTGCTAAGACTGACAGGCAGTCAGAGAATATGATTACGTGAGTAACATTACCGGGAACGTTTTGAAGGGCCAAACCAATTGCAAGCAATTCAGCAGTAAATATTGGTGTGTAATCAGGGATCCGTACAGAAAAACTCCAATCAAGTGCTTTGGAGTAAATCCCTATTGCTGCTTTTTCATTTCGTTGTGAGGCATCTGTGAAAATAGCTACGTGTCGTGGATATTGTAATAGATAATCTTCAAGGTGTCCCTTTATTACCGTGGTAGTCAAGTGTTTTGCATTAGATGGCAATGACTGGTCAAAGCACAGTGTGGAAGTAGCTTGAACATTGCCAACACGTCTTACTGACCTAAGCGAAACTGCAATTTTGGACAGCAAGGACTGAGTAAATACAAATTGTGGTTGCTTATATTGCGGCCAATGACTATAAACTGAGATTGGTGTGTAATAAAAATGGGAGAAGCCACTCCAGACAGAGATTCCGGTGCTCTTAAAAAGGTTCGCACAGTTAGCAGCTCACATCGAGAGTTCAAGTCACGTACACGGGCCTCTAAATAGAGGACTGCATTTGAAACTGTTCTTGGCAACCTCAAGCATAGTCGTAAAGCGCGCCTCCCCAGTAGCAACAAAGGTCGTAGTTTGTATTTAGGACTGCCCGAGAAAAGAACACAGCCGAACTCCAGAATTGGTCTCAAATAAGTTTTATAGAGAAACAAAAGAGTATCTCTACGCATACCGAATTTCTTATGGCTAATTCGAATCAGCGACCAAGGGCTCGCTCACCTTTCAGGCAATTACTTTTGATATGAGGCCGCCAGTCTAATTGGGAGTGGTATAATACACCCAAGTATTTTAAGGCTTCAACCTGTGAGATTTGTGAACCGCAATACGCAAGGGAGATATAAAGAGGGCGTGCCGGTGGGAAAACGAGTACTGAGGATTTCTTCACGTTGAGAGTTAATTTTACTTTACCGAGCCAAACTTCAAGGGCATTCAAGTAGGCTTGCAATAGCTGATATAAGGAATGAACATCTCATGCAGAAGAGAAAAAGGCAATATCATCCGCATACACGTACAATTTTATATTTGGATGAACAGGAATATTTCTCATTAATATATTAAATAGCAATGGAGACAGCACCGATCCCTGAGGCACGCCTCTAGTTTGGTAATAAGTTTCAAAAGTTATAGAACCTCTCGTGCAGAAAAATTTTCTATTGCTTAAGAATTCTTTTAACCATGCAAACATGTAAGAAGGTGACCTAATTTCGTTTATCTTATTCAACAGAATACAGTGTTCTACACTGTCATATGCTTTGGCGATATCCAAAGTGACCAATGCCGACACTTCTTTCTTCTTCATTGCTAACCTAATTCTACTTTCCAAATCTGTATGAGCCGATCAAATGGAGCACCCTTGACGAAACCCAATTTGTGCATCATTAAATGCATTCAGGGTAATCACATGGTTTGTGAGGCGCCGGTGAACTATGCGTTCAATAAGTTTCACTAGATTTGAAGTTAGAGAAGTTGGCCGAATATTATCGAAATCAAAGCCTTTTTTTTGGATCTTTGAGGCTTAGTATAATTTTTGCAACTTTCCAGTCTTGAGGTAACCAAGCATTTTCCAGAGAAAAATTGACAATATTCAACACCTCCGAGCTGTGGTCTTCCACTAAAGGTTTCAGCATAGCCACTGTAATACCGTCACACCCAGAAGCTGCAGGTTTCAGAGCAGCCGCTATACAATGCAATTCCGGTGGCTCAACTGCAACGAAATCAGCACGTGGTGTAGGTCGAAGTAAGGGAGCCACCGTTTGCGCTTGAAAGCGAATAGCAAGACCGTTCGCAATTTGTCCAAGTTTCGCTTTTGCTTCATTGGGTGATAACACCTCTGACTCGGTTACATGTGGTGGAGAAGAACTTTGGTTGCGTTCCATGAACCTATACAATGCCTTCCGATTAATTGGATTAGAGAGATAAATATTCATATTAGCATTATACTCATCCTTTGCTATACGAATAGTTTTTTTTAAATGAAGCCGCATAAAATTTATAATGTATCCAATTTTGGGGACACTGGTTATGGGAAAGGATCTTCCACGCAGCTTTTCTACGACGGAATGCTTTCTCACATTCTTCGTTCCACCATCGGCATGACATTTTGTTAGGGACAGACGCTTTCACAGTGAACACTGAGCGCTCAGTGGCATCTAGCAGTGAAGAGAGTGCTTGTTGAGCACGTTCAGAATGCTGAGATGATGCTATTGAGGAAAAAGAGGAGTTCACAAACTTTTTAAAGAGTTTATGGTTGACAAATTTTTGTTCACAAGTAGTTACTCTAAGGGGAGTAGATTCTATATTAAACGTAACTGGAAAGTGGTCGCTAGATGTACCGCAATCCACCGTAGCCCATGATGAGGCCCTTACTTCATTTGCTGCTAACGGTAAATCAATTACTGACCTAGCAGCTGCTCGCATGAAGGTTATGCCTGGACTATTACAGCAATGCACATCATTTACATACATCCAGTTCCAAAGTCGCTGCCCACACATATCTGAACGGTAACCCCAAATAACATGGTGTGAATTAAAATCGCCAGCAATAATCAGTCCGTTGGTTGAACTCAAAAGATCACTTAAATCATCTGTTGTACGGACACCTGTTGGGAAGTAGACATTTGCAATAGTGAGAGGAGCAGACTGTGTAATTTCGATATCAACTGCAAGCAGTTCGCAGTCTTGTCGTAGAATTTTGTGTGACAACTTCGCCCGATGAATTGTTTTTGACGAAATTAATGTTAGCAAGCCGCCACCCCGGCCGCTAGTGCGATCTGATCTAAAAGTTCTAAAATACTTTAGAGAAAATGGCAGATTTGGCAAAAGCCAAGTTTCTTGTAATAAAACTATGTCTGGGTTGAAATTAGAGATAAGATTCTGTAAATCGTGAAACGAAGATGCAATTGAACGAAAATTCCACTGAGTACTTTAAACCCCGCCATGATTATTATAGAATCCAGGAGGCTGTAACAGCCTCCTTTAAGACATCAATGTTATTCTGAGGATTAGGGGAACCTTTTTTACTTTTAGTGTTAGAATGGGCGGATTTCGAGGCAGAGGAAGAAGCGCGACGCTTTTGGGACGAACATGTCATCTCTACATCCAATGGGTAAACGGTGGACACGTGCGTATCCACAGAACCCTGTCCCTGTACATTCATTGACAAAAAAGGAGCAGGTGTCGTCTGGGTAGAATCTCCCTAAACAGAGGCCCTAGCAACCATAGGAGCATGGCATTCAGCTATACCAGGGTTGCCAACTTGCAAAGCTGCAATTTCGGTCGAACCAGTCTTTGTAGCTATGACCTGTGACACAGCTTCTGTAAGCGTGCTTAACATACGCTCGAAGCAACCCTCAAGAGATTTCTCTACAGCTGAGACAACCGACTTTGTTATGCCTGTTTCCACATCTGAAGCTATTGTTTTTGCACAAGCTGCATACGAATTCCTCTTATGGTCCAGCTGTGCATAGGCATCTGCTCTAGAACACCTTTTATGCTGAATGATGTTAAGAACAGTTTGTTCATCTGCGCGTTTTGGGCAAGTACCATCATCAGCAGGGTGATCTGCATGACACAGTGCGCAAATTACCACAGCAGAAGTGCACATGTCAGATGAATGGTTGTCTCCGCACAGTCTGCAGCGTGATGCGGATTTGCACGCCTTGCTGCTGTGTCCGAATCGCCAGCAGTTTTTGCACTGCAAAGGGCGAGGCTGCAGGGGATCTACACGGTACACAATGGGCCATACTTTAATCTCTGTTGGACAGTTAGCCCCGGCAAACGTCGCTATTATTGATTCTGTTGGCACCCTAGAGCCCCCAGCATCCCTGCTGCAACGGAATAGTAATAAGATGCCAATGTCAGCCTCATTAAATGCCTCAATCATTTCTTGCGGAGAAGCCGACGAATCCACGCCGCGTATAATACCTTTTGCACATGCCAGCTGTTCAGGTATAAGAGGTTTAGCAGGCACTGATGCAAACGATGTGCATCGAAGCAAGTCCGACACACAATGTATATTCGAGGACTTACATAGGATACCTCTCCTGCCAAACGGACGCACCTCAGAGATTTCTAGGTAGTGGGGGGTGACAGCCTTTAGCTGCTCCTGGATTATTTTTGGATTTTTCAACAGTCGCCACAGTGATGTCCACTACACTCCTGGGTCACTCGTCTTGCTGTGGCTCCCGTGCCATCGCGTGGGCTTGTGTGAAAAACTTTTGCCCCATTACACAGGCCCTTACCGAGTTTTGCGCCCCGTGACAGACGTCACATACGAAGTTGAATCTGTGCCTCCGAAATCCTCGTCCAGAGCGCCATCCCCTGAAATAGTGCATGTGTCCCGCCTGAAGCCCTATTATGCACGTTCTGTTTCACAAACGTACAGCACTCGCCCAGCATAGCACTCGTCTGCGTCTTTTTCTTCTGGGAGTCTGTCGCACTTCTTTTTCGTCAGCACGGCCAGCGAATACCGCTCCTTAACAATATCTTGGGGCGAAGACGATAACATCGTCCAGGTATACGAGACACGTCTGCCATTTCAGGTCCGCGAAGACGTTGTTCATAAGCCTTTGAAAAGTAGCTGGTGTGGAGCAAAAGCCAAACGGCATTGTCTGAAACTCACACAGTCCGTCGGGAGTGGTCTTCTCGCGGTCCCTCTCGTCTACCTCGATTTGCCAGTATCCAGATCTGAGGTCCATGGAAGAGAAATACTTGGTGATGCATAGGCGATCTAAACTATGAAAAGGGGGAAATCAGCTGGAGAGGATCAGATAACTACAGATTTGCTGAAAGACGGGGGGGATATCGTGCTAGAAAAACTGGCCACCCTGTATACGCAGTGCCTGTTGTCATCGACGGTACCGGAACCATGGAAGAATGCAAACATTATCCTCATTCACAAGAAAGGGGACACTAAGGACCTTAAAAATTACAGACCAATCAGCTTACTGTCTGTTACGTATAAGGTATTTACTAAGGTAATCGCTAATAGAATCAGGACAACCTTAGACTGCAATCAATCAAAGGATCAAGCAGGGTTTCGGAAACGGTACTCTACTATCGATCATATCCATACCATCAACCAGGTGATAGAAAAATGCTCGGAATATAACCAGCCCTTATACATAGCATTCATTGATTACGAAAAAGCATTTGACTCAGTTGAAACCTCGGCGGTGATGCAGGCATTGCGAAATCAGGGGGTAGACGAGCCGTACGTGAAAGTGCTGGAAGATATATATAGTGGCTGCACAGCAACCATAGTTCTGCATAAAGAAAGTAACAAAATTCCCATAAAGAAAGGTGTTAGGCAAGGAGACACAATCTCCCCAGTACTATTCACAGCTTGTTTAGAGGAAGTATTCAGAGACTTGGAATGGGAGCAGTTAGGGATAAGGGTAGATGGAGAATACCTCAGTAATCTGCGATTTGCTGATGACATTGCCTTGCTAAGCAACTCGGGGGATGAACTGCAAATAATGATTGATGACCTAGATAGAAAAAGTAGAAAGGTAGGCTTGAAAATCAATATGCAGAAGACTAAGGTAATGTTCAACAGCCTCGGGAAGGAACAGCAGTTTACATTAGGTAGCGAAATACTGGAAGTAGTAGGCGAATATGTCTACTTAGGACAGGTAGTAACCGCAGATCCGGACCATGAAAAGGAAATAACAAGAAGAATAAGATTGGGATGGAGCGCATTTGGCAAGCACTCGCAGATTATGACTAGCAGCTTACCGGTATCGCTCAAGAGGAAAGTATACAACAGTTGCATCTTGCCTGTACTCACCTATGGGGCTGAAACGTGGAGGCTAACCAAGAGAGTTCTACTTAAGTTGAGGACAACCCAGAGGGCTATGGAACGAAAAATGGTAGGGGTAACATTAAGAGATAGAAAGCGTGCAGAGTGGTTCAGAGAAATAACTCAAGTTACCGACATTCTAGTGGAAATTAAGAAGAAGAAATGGACATGGGCAGGACATGTAGGGCGAAGAGAGGATAACCGATGGTCGCTGAGGGTAACAAACTGGATTCCAAGGGAAGGAAAGCGTAGCAGGGGGCGGCAGAAAGTTAGGTGGGCGGATGAGATTAAGAAGTTCGCAGGGGTCAAGTGGATGCAGCTAGCACAGAACCGGGTTAAGTGGAGAAATATGGGAGAGGCCTTCGCCCTGCAGTGGGTATAATCAGGCTGATGATGATGATGATGATGAGGCGATCTAAAGCGTAATTGATTCTGAGCAGGGGGTAAACATCCTTTTTAGTTACATTGTTTCATCGTCGGTAGTCAACCCACAACCATAATGTGCCGTCTTTCTTCTTGACAAGGACGACAGGTGCCGCCCGAGGGCTCTGAGATGGTCAAATAACGTCGTGATCAAGCATTTCCTTAACGTGAGTGGTAATTTGCGGCATGTTCTCTAGATGAGACATGATAGGATGACGGTCGGAGTGGTTGTACTGCATCTTCAGTAATAATACGATGTTTTACAGGGTGTGTTCGACCGAGGCGCGGCAGTGACGCGAGCGCAGTTCTGTAGCAATTGAGGAGGTTCCGCAGGATATTCTGCTCCGTCTGCGGTAGTGCCGGGTTGATGTCGTGCTTTAGGTCGGCGACTTCCTCTTGTTCCGGTCGAGAATCACAAGTTAAACTGTGCACGCACCTAGTTTCAGCGATGGCATCAATATAAGCGACCGTTGTTTCATTACTGAGATACCGGTGTTCCTTGGTGAAATTGGTGAGAAGTAAGTCGACTTTGCCATATTCGAGGATGACGACAGCCCGAGATACAGCAATGCCGCGGTCGAGTAGCAAATGCGATTTACTCTCGGTGACACCTTCAATTTCCCGGAGGGTGTGCGCGCGACGGTGGCTGTTCCTCCCCGCTCCAGGAGTTTCTACACTGGAGGGGGGGGGAACAGCCACGTGTTTGTCGATACTGGGGAGCGGCGCCGGCAGAACACACTTCGAGGGAATTCTCAGTCGAAAACTGAACCGACTGAGATTGCAGGTCGATGATGGCACCGTTTTACGTCAGGAGGTCCATACCCAGTATGACGTCGCTAGAGCAATCCGTTAGCACAACAAACGTTGCCGAGAAGGTTCGCCCTTGAACTGTGACTCGCGCTGTGCACGTTCCTCTAGGTGTAATTAAACATCCTCCAGCGGTACGTATCTGTGGGCCGTCCCAAACTGTCGTAACCTTCTTGAGTGCAGCGGCGAATGATCGACTGAGTATGGAATAATCGGCCCCAGTATCCACTAAAGCGGTTACGGCGATGCCGTCCACTGAAAGGTCTGATTCGGCTTTCGTTGACGTCTCGCTGCGGTAATGTCGAGATGTCCGGTCTCGGCTCCGTGCGTCAAAGAGGCGCGGTGTCGTAAAGAAACAGTCGGGCTACGCAGTTGGTTTCGGCTTGTCATTAACTTGGGCGGCTTGGTAATCGTCGTCGTTTCTGGTTGGTTCGGCGTCAGCGAAATAATTTGTGCCATTGGAGGGTTCTTTAGTTTTCATAGCCAAGCAGCCACACCTCCAGAGGCTGCTGCGTCTAGTTTCCCCTACGGGAATTTCTAGACTGATCCCGCGACTCGGAGGAATCGTTGCGGCGAAGCGAAGGTGATCGGTGGCGCTGAACTGATTCCGGGTTAGAAAGGTAGTTGGCAGTCTCTCGTGGGCGCTCTCCTGGCTGTGGGCAGCGAGCACCGAAGGGGAACCCACGGAGACCCATTTCTTTGTACGGGCAGCGACGCCAGACATGCTCAGCTTCGCCACAATGGTAGCACAACGGCTGGTAGTCCGCGGTTCGCCAGATGTCAGTTCGGCGGCGCCTGGGTCACTGGAGGAACGTCGACTGAGAAGGTGGCATTTGGGGAGCAGCCGGCACTGGCGCTTCGTGACATGGTGTTGAAGGCGGCAGGAAATGGCTTGCGACGGCGGCGTAACTTATTGTAGGTGTCTGTGGGGGCTTGCAAGAAGCGGCGAAGCACCCAAAGCTTGTTGCACTTCTTCGCGAACATCGGTGACCGATGCAACTTGCGCTTGCGCCGGCGTAGGCAAGAGTTTCGCCAGCTCTTCGCGCACAATGGTTCGAATGGTCTCACGTAGTGAGTCTCCTGATGACACGGTGGATCTCTCAGTACACGTGGACAGCATCGAAACAGTCGTGCGCTCATACTGTCATGCCTGCATGTCAAGCGCTCTCTCGATGGAAGTAGCTTCCGTGACAAAAGCATCTACGGTTACTGGCGGACTGCGAACGAGGCCGGCGAAGAGCTGTTCTTTCACACCTCTCATCAATAATCGCACTTTCCGCTCCTCCGACATGTTTGGATCTGCAGGGCGGAACAAGAGCTTCATCTCCTCCGCGTACATCATCACGCTTTCGTTCAGATGCTGGATGCGATTCTTAAAACATATCTGCCTTTTCTTTACGGAATGTGCTAATGAATGCCTGCAAAAATTCTGCTTTGAACGTATCCCATGTTGGCAGGCGAGATTAATGATTGACCTACCAGGTCCTCGCCGAGTCCTCCATGGCAAAGTAGACATGGCGCATCTGCGCGTTGGCGTACCAGGCATTAAAGGTGGCCATCCGGTCGAACTGGTCCAGCCAGTCCTCGGCGTGTTCATGAGGCAGGCCATGAAAGAGAGGGGGGTCTCGCTGGTCAAGCAGGACATTGGCAGCTATCTCTTGAGTGTTCATAGTGAATGTCTGTGTGCTTGTAGACCGTAGATCAGGAAGCGGACCGAGGTCGGGAGATAGGCCAGGTAGTCACCGGCTGCCCTGGTGAACAGGCGTTTCTACGCTGGAAGTGCGTCCTTGGCTGTAGTCGCGGCTTGAAGAGGGGCGTCCGGCACGTGCAAGATCTGCCCAGCACTTCTCCAGCAGATGTCACGTTGGCCAAAAGGCGTGTGATGGCCGCCGAGCCGGTAACATAAAGAGTCCGGCGTTGGCGAAGTCGTTGTTGTTGTGGTTGTTGTCCAAATAATTTTGGCACATACCCACAGAGGGGAATCGGCCAAGAATTGGGTAGCAAAGAATTTTTTTAATATACTTGCATAAAAAACGATTTGAGGGGTAGAGGAAAGGAAACAAAACGGGAAATAAGTGAAATATAAAATGAAAAGTGGTAACACTCACGGGAGGTTGACACTATAATTTCAGAACAAGTGATGTTTAAATATTTAGCAGTCCAGGGACGTACGGTCCAAGCGCGAGAGGAAAACTTCATCGTCTTCTGCTGCTCTTCCTTGTCTTCATCACACTGGC
>JAJIZL010091088.1:0-15278 GCA_023969395.1 Amblyomma maculatum
TGCTGCGCACGCGTAGGCTGGCGTTGCCCTGCGTAGGACGGACATGTACATGATCACGTAATATAATAATGCGGAGCCTGATGGCCGCTAAGATTACAGTGGCGATAGCTATAGCAGAGATGCTCTCACGGGGGTGAGGGCGGACATAAAGCATCACTATTGGTGGACGACAACTACTGGAGAAACTTCATCCTAGACATACAGTGCGTTCCACTGTTAAAGGGAATATGAGACCGCCTGATTGCCACGCTTTACAAAGCACACCGTAGAGACCCGGCGCCAAATAATGGCTCAAGGTGCACGCGTAGTAAGCATGCACGTGGTTTTGTCCATTCTCGCTAGTTGGCGGCTGCAGCGCTATGCAAAATGTTTAGGCCAAGCGATCGCTTGTTCCCTTGACCGTATTAAGGCGAAAACCTTTAATGCCTCATCGTTGTCCACAGAAGGTTGTCAGCACAGGCTGTCGGCAGGTGTCACGCATTCGAGGGAGATAATAAAAATAAATAAATAAATGTTGTCTCCACCGGGAATCGAAACTCGATCCCTTGGATCTCCAGCAGAGCGCTTTACCAACTGCACCAAGCCCGGATCGTGAACATTTTATCATAAATCCCGCCCCGCCGGAGTGGTGAAATGGTAAGACGCCCAGCTACTGTGCCGGAGCAGCCGGGCTTGATCTCGACCGCGGCGGCTGCGTATCGATGGAGGGGGAACGAAGGGGCGTCCGTGTGCTGTGCGATGTCAGCGCACGTTAAAGATCCCCAGGTGGTCGAAATTACTCCGTAGCCCTCCACTCCGGCTCCTCACTTCATTTCACCAGATGAGGAGGAGGGCTGCCGGCGGGGAATTAATGAATGCAATTACTTTTATTTTCCACCGAAACGGGGCCCTCCGTTTCCCGCCCCCGGAACGCAGGCCAGGAGGGTGGGTCGGGAGGAGCCCCGCAGACTAAGGACTAGTGAAGGTACCAACCAGTACTAACCAATGATTAACTAGTCATCATGATGTCACATCCGGCCATCTAATACCCGCAAGTGATGACGACACATCCTGTCATGACTGGTGATGACGTCGCCAGTCATGACAAGATGTGTCGTCATTATCCCTTCCGGGCATTACACATGGCCGGATGTGACATCATGATGACTAGTTAATCATTGGTGAAGACTGGTTAGTGAGCAGTTAGCCATTAGTACTGGTTAGCGCCACGGAGGAAGAGGAAGGCTGAGCTGTGAGGCTGGAAGGGGGGCGGAGCTCGTTACGAAGCCGACGGTGACGACGATGTGAAACGCAGTAACGGGCGCCAAAAAGATGCGCTCTAAAAGAACTAGGAATCAATGGGAGTCAGCTTTACAGAACGGCTATTTATATACGAGCGCTGTTCGTTATTTAAACAACTAGAGTAGTAATTTAATTGTAGGATTTCAGTGAGGCATCCTAGCCTCCTGACAGTATGCCAGCACCGTTCGCGTGAATGCTATAATGCAGGCTATGCTCACCACCCAAGAGAAGGATTCCGGTGTGGGCGTTGACATCCAAACGCTGTCCTTCCATGCGACCAGACAGTCTGATTTTGCCGGAGGGTCTCGGTGTCGCATCCACTGGTTATCGCTGGTCAACTGTTTGCAGATCTGCAGCAATGACGGAAAGCTTAACAATGCAACAGCGCTTGTGATCAGCTCGTGCTCCGCATCAATTTCTGTGCTAAAATCGCATTACAACATTGGCCTATGAGTGCAGCGTATTCTGGAGGAAAGGTGATTGATAAACTGGCGTGCCGATACTGGCGCACTGCAGTGCAGCTTTGTAGGACGTTATTCTTCATTATGAGGCAACTGTGAATATTACAAGATGTTTTTGTAAAAATATACTGATGCGAATAGCAAAAAACTTGAAAATGTTAATTGAGACGCAATATTAAAATGGTATTATGAACATATATTGATGCGAATGGCAAAACATTCAAATTGCGTATACCAAAATATTGCTTTTAGTTTTTCCTGTGCTCGCAGTGGGTAGCGATGTGTAAAGAAAAATAGCATGAATTTTCATAATAATTTATAAAAGGTAGAATACTGAAAGGTATTGCTGTAACAGTACTGATGGGATCTGACTTACCTTTAGAAGTGTAAAATCGGGCTTTAAAAATGTGGAGAAGCTGACTTGAGCATTTTGGAGCACCTCAGGTAGCAGCATAAACTTGTTTGGAGCAGCATTCGAGCAATAAATCGAGAGTTTTGAGCATGTAAATATCTGTTAGAGCATATTTCTAGGGTAAAATGCATTAATTATTGCAATTTGTTGTCCCTGACATACAAACATATCTGACGTGGTTCCTTTTTATTCGACGCTCAGTGCTTTTCTGACTACTGCATTTTGACTGTATTTCTACTGCAATGTACAGTATATTCTGACTACTGTACTGCGAGTGCTGTATTCATAGTGAATAAATACAACTCCAGGATCCTACCTCATTCCAAGTATTCATGCGATTATAATTTAACTAATCTTCAATGTAACTCTCTAGTTACGCGCACCTGATTTAAAGATTATTTCGATTAGCGATTTGCTCCATAGAAAGCGCGGGATGGAGCAGAACGATTCTGGTAGCATTTGGACCTAATTTCTTAGTTACTGGGCCACGCAAATTATTTTTGGCTTACGTTATTTTTTCTGCTGGTAAAAAAAAGGGCGACCTCCTTTGGACGAATTCCTCCCCAAACTAAAGTTATGTTATAAAAAAGTAGCAGGACATAATCTTATTGTTAACCCATTTCCCCTATAAAATTTCTAAGATTGAATTAATTTCGTTTCAGTTGATTCCATTAAACATCCCATCCTTTTCCTCCCACCGTAATGAAATGAAACGTTTTGTGGATCAATCGGTACTTACTATAACATTTGGCCAAAATAATTCGGAAATATAGGCGAACAAGTCGACCCCGCCGAGGTGGCGCAGTGGTGCGAACCCAACCCACCTGGCTGATTGTTGTATTAATGAATGCTCATTGTGCCTTGTAAGTGGTTTTGTGTATTGTGCTGAAGTCAGGCAATAAAGAAAAAAAAAAAGCCGAGGTGGCGCAGTGGTTACGGCGCTCGACTACTGTTCCCAAGGGCGCGGGATCGAATCCCGGTCTCGGCGGCCGCATTACAATGGAGGCGAAAAGCAGGGCGTCCGTGTGCTGTGCGATGTCAGTGCACGTTAAAGAACCCTAGGTGGTCTAAATTTCCGGAGTCCTCCACTACGGCGTCTCTCATAGCCTGAGTCGCTTTGGGACATTAAACCCAGTAACCTACCAACAAATCGTGAACTTTGTAGTGAACATCGAGTCAAAGACCCCAGGAGGTCAAAAGTACTCCGGAACCCTCCACTAAGGCACCCCTTTCTCTCTCTTAGTTTTCACTTCCCCTTCCTCCCTTCCCTTTTCCCACTATGTGCGCTGTAGTCTTACACGGGGTGTGACGTCATAGGCGAGGCGGAGCAAGTGGTGTTGGCCGAAGATGGGCTACCAAGTCGGCTCTTTAGTGGTGGGGGCTAGCTTGCCACCGAATCTTATCTGTTGTAGGCCGTCATTGCACCCGCCAACGCTTCGGTGGTGGACGACGGCTGTTGCGGCGCGCGTCTTTCTCTTCCTCTTCCTTTTATTCTCTATTTTCACTTATGTCAGCACGAGGCAGCGGACGGGGCTCAGGTACAGAGCCAGTGGCAGGCCCGTGAATTTTCTTTTTCTTCTTCGCACAGCCACAACAGCGTAGCGTGGCTGGTAGCCACGCCGGGCATTTCATGCTTCGCCCACTAGGTGCGCTGTGGTCTAACAGGTGGTGTCGTCGTTCACTAGAGACATTTAGTGTTATTGTGGCTGTAGGAAGAAGGAAAAGAAAATGCACAGGGCTGCTACTGGCTCTGCTACTGGCCAACCAGATTTGGTTGGCCTGCGTATGAGCATTGGCAAAGACGAGGGTCTATTGTGGTACAAAGATATCGGTCACACAGTGTCCGGACCAACTGTTAGGTAGCACCGGGAAATTTATGAATGACACGATGAAGATGCCGCGTCGTTTCTGCACATGGTTGAGAGCGGTCTATACGTGCATGAAACAAACGCTACGTATTACGACCAGACATCTAGCGCGCAGCAGTGTTACATCGATCCACCCAGTTAGTGTCGGCTTACTGGTTTGGTTTGGTTTGGGGAGTTTAACGACCCAAAGCGACTCAGGCTTTGAGAGACGCCGTAGTGGAGGACTCTGGAAATTTCGACCAGCTGGGGTTCTTTATCGTGCACTGACATCGCACAGCACACGGGCGCCTTACTTTTCGCCTGCATCGAAAAGCGCCGCCAAGGTCGGGATTCGATCCCGCATCCTTGGGAACAAGTGTTGGCTAACTGAGTAGCATACTCGGCAGCCTTTTGGGTGAGTTCAATAAATGCGGTGTCTGAGTTTCTTGTGTTTCTGTTTTTTTCCATCGTTTGGTAAGACTGCGGCGGGCCTCCCAAAGATGCACTTCTCCGCGGACCCCTGACCCACGCTGTTAGGGATAACGGTGTGGTGGTGGTGGTTAAAACTTTATTTTGTGAAGGCCAAAAACATTGTTGCCGTCGTTTCATGGGTGGCCTTCCTTCTGCTTGTCGTGGACTCCAGGGCATGCCTTACAGCGACTTCCGCTGCCCAGGCTGTAAGCCACTGTTGAATATGCAGCTCCGAGCTGGCCAAAGCAGCCTCCCACAGCTGCGTGCTGTTTAATTGCCAGGAGACGGAGGGAAAGTGAGCTGGACATGAACATAGTATGTGAGCATAGTCTGCTCGGGGAGAGCTGCATAGTGTGCATTTGGGCAAGAAAGCACTTAGGTAAATAAGGGCGAGGCGTGCAGGGGATAGGAAAGTGTGGGCCAGGAAATGGCGCTAAGTAGTCTGTTTTATTTTAGATAGGGACTTGTGAGGGGGAGGAAGGGATAAGCGGGAGTTGTGATAGTTGAGAGTAATACCATGGAAGGTGAGGAGGAAGTCACGCGTGTCCATCCCAGAGTGGAGGGGGCGAGCCCGGTCGGTCATATCGCGAGCGATGTAATTTGGTGCCTCATTTCCAGGGTGCCCTGCGTGAGCCGGAACCCAGAAGAGTTGGATAGGGCGGGAAGGGGGAAGATTGCAGTCAAAACAAAAAGAGAGAAAGGGGCGCAATAGTGTAGGGCTCTGGAATAATTTCGACTAGCTGGGGTTCGTCATGCACAATCGTACAGCACAGGGGGGCGGCTATTCCTGGCCCTGATGGGTTGGTTGGTTGGTTGGTTGTACAACTTTTAATTCCATCGGAAACGGGGAGTCGTGCGCCCGGGGATTAGAGGCTGGCATGTAGCCCTTGGCTTGTTGCGGCCTCTTCGGCCAGATGGACGGTGCGGTGCTGGATCGCAGGTTCCGCGCTTCGCAGCAGGATATCATAGGCTTTTCTACTTGTAATATTTTGCCCTATCCCTGGAGATTGTGGGTACTCCCAAATTATGTGGTCGAGGATCCCTCTCGCCCCACAGGGACAAAAACGTATAACTATATCAAAAACGTTTTGAGTGGGCGTAGTGCCCGCTTTAAATTCCGCGATAGCACATCGTCACTTTTCCCTCTGAGCAGTAGGGGTACTCCTCAGGGCTCGGTACTCTCGCCTCTTCTCTTCAACGTAGCATTGGCAAAATTACCAGAACAACTACGACGTTACCCTCATTTAAATTTTAGTATTTATGCTGACGACATTACACTATGGATCAGCCGGGGTAGCGATGCCGTAATTGAACACACGCTACAAGAGGCGGTGGACACGATCGTGTGGTTTGTAGCAGAACGTGGGCTTACATGCTCGCCGGAAAAAACAGAATTCTTAATTTACAATCCACGGTGCCTGCGGAAAGAGCGTAAAGTGGATATACAGATTTCGGTACAAGGACATCAAGTTCCCCAGGTATCGCAGATCCGTATATTAGGGCTCCTACTCCAAGATAATGGCTACAACGGAGAAACTATTAAAAAGCTTGAGCGGCATGTATCTCAAACAGTTAGCCTCATCCGCCGAGTTTCGAGTAAAGGCAGAGGACTAAAGGAAAAAAAATCTTCTGCGCGTAATCCAGGCATTTATCATTAGTCGAATCAGCTATTCTACGCCATACTTACCCCTTAAGGCAGCAGAACGACAGAAATTAGAGAGCCTCATCCGCACAAGTATTAAAAGAGCCCTTGGACTCCCGCGCTGTACTTCCACCGCTAGCCTCCTGCAGCTGGGCATCCATAACACATGGGATGAAATCGCGGAAGCGGTGCGCACTTCACAGGTAGAACGGCTCCGCCTAACCGCCGCAGGCAGATCCATTCTAAAAAAACTGGGCATCGACACTTGGGGAGGCGCTCAGACAAAATCTGAAATAGACATGGCTGTACGGGACAGGCTATGGATACCTCCGCTGCCAAAAAACATGCATCCCGAACACCATACGGAGCGTCGGGAAAAAAAGAGCTCAAATGCTCAGTAAGAAATTTAGCCGCTTGCCGCCGGAGGAAGTAGCCTTTGTAGATGCTGCCGGAGGGGCAAGCCCCTTTATGGTTGCAGCGGTATCGAATGGGTCGGGTAGACCGATCACCGCGGTCACCCTGAAAACTAGATCTCCTGAGGCAGCTGAGAAGGTGGCTGTAGCTCTAGCCTGCGCCCAGACAAAGGCGTGTTTCGTGATCTGCGACAGCAAAACTGCCATACGAAATTACAGTCGTGGGTTGATTGCTCCCCAGGCAATTCGAATATTACAGCAATCACCAATCTCGCGAACTATACAGCTGATTTGGACTCCATCGCACACTGGCGTTCCCGGCAACGAATCCGCCCATGCCATGGCTCGAGGGCTCTACCACCGAGCCGGCGGCAGAGAGGGGGGGCTTGGAGCGGGGACCATAGAGTGTGCCAAATCTTACACAGAAATTCTGCAGCATTATAGACTCAGTAGACGGGTGGCTGCTGCGCCAGCCCCTACCCTAAATTTCAGGCAGGCCGTCGCCTGGCGTCGCCTTCAGACTGGGACATTTCCGCACCCGCTCCTGGTAAGCCATATGCTCCCAGGAGAAAGATCTGAATTCTGTGCAAACTGTGACTCGAGAGGGACCCTCGAACACATCCTCTGGGACTGCCCTTTTCTCCCGGGAGGGGTCTAAATCTGACGCCGCAACTCTGGGAGACCATGCTGCGCTGCTCGGACCCTGGGCTCCAGCTAGCCGTCATCCAGCTGGCCTGGGACGCCGCCGGCCAACAACGTCTGCCGGCCTGCGTCTGAGGCGGGGCACCCGCCATCCATCCCAAGCGACGGAGGGCCGGAGCCTCTTCATCCGCTGGAATGAATAAAAAGTTCTGCTCTCTCTTATCTGTTCTAGGCCGTCATTGGACCCTCACCAGTTTGGTGGTGAACGACGGCTGTTTCGGTGGGCGCCTTTCTCTCCCTCTTCTTTTTCTTTCTTTTCTATTTTCTCTTCTGTTCGTTGTTGTGGGTGTAGGAAGAAGGAAAAGAAAATGCACGATCCTGCTACTGGCTCTGTAGCTGGGCCACCTCCGCTGCCTCGTGCGAACAGGAGAAAGTAGAGAAGAAAGAAAAGGAAAAGAGAGACAAAGATGCGCGCCGAAACAGCCGTCGTCCACCACCTAAATGATGGCGTGTGCAATGACGGCCTGCAACAGATAAAAATTTAGTGGCTGGCTAGCTCCCATTGCAAGCAGCTTGACCTACCGTCCAAGCCCCATAGGGCCATTGGAACAAATAGGGGGGCAAAGCCCCTTGCATGGCACTTGCGTGCTTCCTTACTACATGGAAACACTTTTATAATGCAAAAGAGAGCCCTTGAAGAGCAATCCTCCTCATAGCACTGGAAATTATCTTCCGTTGGCTTGAGGAGCTCTTCGTGAGAGACTCCCCGTACGACTTTGCGACGTTCGGTGATGGGGTATGAGGAAAGGTGGAGTATGTAAGAAGGATGTGTAGGAAGTGTCCTGGCTTGCCGCAGAGTCTGCATGATGAGGAAAACTGGTCTGGGTATCGGGAATGTAGTAGTGTAGGGTATGGAGCTGTCCGGGCCTGCAAGCTTCGCCAGTGCACGGCCTGCGGTATGGGGAGAGAGGGGGCTGAGGGTGTATAGTCCCTTCGTTTGCCCCGGTAGTACAAGAGAATAACGGGGAAGAAGAGCAGGCGCTTCTCGGCCTGTAGAGGGGGCTCCATTTCTCTAGCCCGGAAAGTAAGACCTCGGGCTAGGGAATTAACCTCCTCGCTGCCAGGGCGGCCGGCATGCGCTGGCGCCCAGATGAGGCTAATGGGGTGCCGGGGCTACGCGTAATATGCGAACAGCGGTGCGGGATATATAGCCTTTGGCATAATTCAGAATCGCAGATTGGTAGTCAGAGATAAGTTTTGTGGCAGATGTGGCAAGTGCAATGGCTGCCTCCTCTGCCTCTGTGGTGGAATTGGTGATTATAGAGCTGAAATAAGCTCGAAATATAGTCTGTAATCATATATCTGGTCTACTGCAGTGCATATTCATTAACGGGCATAAACAAAGGTTAGAGCAGGTTATGAATGTTGTTTTACATGGTTCGACCTTGGGGCTAGTTCTATTACTATCAGCAACTCACTAAGTAATATTGGAGGAATGGCAAGTACGTGGGTAAATAATATATTAAACTGGTTTGAACGTAATGAGCTGCAATTAAATGAATCAAAACAAGCCACGTTTTATTTAAGCCAAGAAAGAAACTTGATTAGAGCACAAGCCTCTTAATTCAGAACTGGGCTATCGAACATCATTATGTTTTTTCAAACTTCTTCAAGTACTTTTGAGGAAAACTGTAATTGGACACCTCAGATCAATAAATTGCATGTAATTATCTCGACATTTCTCCTACATTTTCGTTTTGTTTGGAATAAGGTACATTATTCCTCTATAGTAAAAACGTCAGCTTTATTTTGGTTTAGTTCAGTTACTTCTGCATTACTGCCTTTTGATCCGTGGATCGACAACCAAGTCAAATTTAGACAGAATAGTGGTATTCCAAAAGCAGGCTGTCTGTTGTATTGAAAACCTGCTGTATGATGACCAGATAGGTGTGTTCTTTTTGCAGCAGCTTTCTAAGGTTCGCCGGTTATTTGAACTAGATCTTTGTGTTCATATCTTTAATGAAGTAAACCACGATAGAAATGCATTTTTTTTACACGTACCTACCAAGTAAGAACAGTCAGTGTAACTTTAGAGTTTGTATGCTTAAAAAAACCATGAATCAGAATTAATTATGGGACCCAGATGTTATCTTACCTAATACATCTTACATAACACCCATATGCTTTATATTATAGTTGAACACTCTTTGTCACGCCGTAGTTTGAAGGAAGCTGCTGCTAAAAGCTATTAATTTTCTTTGAATCTTGACTAACGCATGATTTATTCGTAATATGAATATGTATAGTATTACAATATTTCATGTATTCATTCTCTCTGGAATTTAAGTTGTAATTTTCATTTTCATTTCTAGCCCTTTAATTCCATCGCTATGCAGTTCTTTTGCCTAGTTTCTTTTTCAACAGTGCTAAACAGTATAAATGCAACGAAATGTGCAGCCTTCACCCCCCCCCCCCCACCCCCCCCGGCGCCACACTCGTAACTTCCGTTTTTCTTTTTATTCTGTGCAGCGCATTCGTAATTTATGTCGTTCATTACATGTCTGTGCCACAGATGTCTTGCTAAACTTTTTACATTTGTGTATGTGTGCTATTTTTTAAGCTGGTCAAATGTATGGCTTAGTATGCTATTTGGCCTATTGGCTCAGAGAGCGTAAGATTTGATGTTATGTATGCACTTTCGGTGTATTATATAAAAACCTACCGTTTCTGAGCAAAGCACGTGTGTAAGAGTCCAGTCAGGCGTAGTGTATCTGCCTTTTGTCCCATCATTAGGACCGCTTTTGTGCTTGCATAAAACGTTGAATTGAATTGAATGTCGCTGACACATCTCGCGGACAGTTTCTGCGGATGCGACACATCAGCTGTTAAAGGTTTTTGCCTGGAAATCCATGGGGTGGAAGCTGATAGGTGTGTTCTCATGTGACCGCTTTGTACATAGCATCCGCGCCACATTGGAACATGCAAAGAGAAGTTTTACGTCAAAAGAATTGTTTGTGTTGGTTGCTTCTGCTGCGTGTCCGTGCAGACGTGTAGGGCAGGAAAGAAGGGGACAAGTGGTAAGGAGTCCAGAGGTGCATCCCGCAAGTGCTACTTCCAGCTGTACGCAATCATTATCGTACAGAAACCGTAGTTTCTTTGTCTATTGATGAGTCGTGTAATAATAGCTTTCCTCGCCGGGCACTGTTTCGGTTGAATTAGATCTGTTGCAAACCATGAAAGCAGCGGTGAAAATTCAACTGACGCACCTTGGAGTACGGTAGATACTTTTGGAAGATGCCCGGCGAAAACGTGGCCGCTCGCTCCGGCGTCTCGTTCTCGCCCACGTACACGGTGCCGAGCGCCGAAACGGCGTACATTAGCCGGCCTATTTGAGCCGTTTCATTGACGCTCAGCTCCAGACTGGATATCACCGAAGCCTACAAAGCAAGCGGTTTATGAAAACGGTATTGAATCTATACGAGGAGGACTCCATTGAAGTATTGTGCCCTGAAGCAGTTGATTCTCATGATTTCGATGGTTATGCTGCTATTTGGATCGCAGAAAAACGCTCATTCGTTACTTGAGAAATTGAATTTAAAAGTCTTCTTAGCAGTCGCTCCTAACTCTTGACGCCTCTCCTGAAACGAAGGCGTTGCTATGAGTAGGAATTGAATGTCGGCAAAGGGCTATTTCGGATCGGTGAGCAAAACGTGCTGTTGATGCATGCGTTTTACTTTTTAAATTCACCTATTTAACACTTCCATATCATGTTTCAGTGAGGAAACGCTTCGAACCAACAACTATGGATTTAATTGATTGTAAGATTTCCGATTCCATCTGCCCAACCGAGTGCTGCTATGGCAAGAGCCAAGCTTAGCTTTACGTTCAGGTTAGCTACTATTTCCTCTTGATGTTTGCGTTCCCCCAAGTACTCCTGCCGTGAGGACACGAATAAATGTAGGTAGAAAGAGACGGACTAGATCCAGAACATAACTCCAAATGCCGAGTCAGACTGTGGTGACACAACAGCGACATAAAGAAAACACCCTGGCCAATAAGCCGGAAAATTATTTACCAACCGCTTGTCATACTGCGCAGACAGCTGAGAAACATAAAAAGTTGCCAGGGTGTTGCCTCGGCATGACAGACTTGAGCAAAGAAACCTAAACGCAAACAGCGTTCGTCAAGCGTGTTTGCATTGTTTGCCAGCTGAGCGAAACCTATGGAAACACATCAACAAAGCTGACCCGGGTTCGAACCCGACCTCGGCAACTGCGTTTAAGTGGAGTCCGATGTGCTCTGCCTGTCAGCGCTCGTTAAAGATCCCCAGATGGTCGAAATTACTCCGCAGCCCTCCACTACGGCTCCTCTTTCTCTCTTTACACTTTCACTCCCACCTTCCTCCCTTCCCTTATGGCGCGGTTCAGGTGTCCGCAGAAACAAGTGTGATAGATACTGCGCCTTTCCCTTTCTGTGAACCAAATAAGAAATTAAAAATCAACAAAGCTGGCGCTTATGGGTGATTGATCGCTTTTAATGCTTTCCGTGGTTAAAAACATTACATTAAAAAATTCTTTTCATCGCCTTGTTGAATATCAGGTAAGGATTCTGCCATTGACACCAGCTGGGGTGGGGCCGCTCTGGTTCCCTTTCTCTTCCCTGCTCAGGAATCGCCTAAGGAAATCAGCACGCGAGCGGCTACGCTAGAGGGGCAATGGAGGAGTATTCCCGAAGTTGTTTTTCTCTGTGTGACAAGGTGTTCGCCGACTGTTCGCCCAGAAGTTTGTTTTGCGTGTAGCCGGGCGACAGAGGTCTGTTTCCGGACAGTTCGTGTTGAAGCAGTGTGAGTTCATATGACAGGATCGCCAACAGTACAGGGTCATTTATGTATGTCATGCAAAATAAAGCTCAGTTCAGTTCAGTCGTTCAGTCGTGTCCGACTCTTCGTGACCCTATTGACCATGTCACGCCACGCTTTCCGGTCTCTCACTATCTTCCTAACATCACATAACTTCATCTGCAGTGCCTCGAGGATGTCATCTAACCATCGCGTTCGCTGCTTACCCCTTCTCCGGCGACCCTCAACCTTTCCCAACATCAAATTTTTCTCCAGCGACTCCTCTCTTCTCATCAGATGACCAAAGTAGCTGAGCTTTAACTTTAGAATTTGACCCTCCAATGAGCAGTCAGGGTTTATGGTCGACAATATTGACTGATTTGATCTTCTGGCAGTCCAAGGAACTCTCAAGAGTCTTCGCCAGCACAACAATTCAAACGCGTCAATCCTTCGGCGGTCAGCCTTTTTCACAGTCCAACTCTCGCATCCATACATTACAACTGGAAAGACCATAGCACGAGTTATACGGATCTTGGTTGGCAGACTAATGTCTCTGCTCTTTACTAGGCGGTCAAGGCTAACCATTGCTCTCTTTCCCAGAAGCAGGCGTCTCCTAATTTCATGGCTGCACTCTCCTTCCGAGGTAATCTTGGAACCTAAGAAGAGAAAATCTGTCACAGCTTCCACTTCTTGTCCCTTGATGCTCCAGGACTTGATAGGGCAAGACGCCATGATCTTTGTCTTTTTAATGTTCAGTTTAAGCCCAAACTTCTCACTCTCTTCTTGTACGCGCATCAGAAGTCTCTTGAGTTCCGCTTCACTTTCTGCCATTAAAGTGGTATCATCCGCATATCTAAGGTTGTTGATACGTTTTCCAGCAATCTTCACTCCAGCTGAAGACTCGTCCAGACCGGCCTTCCTCATGATGCACTCAGCATACAGGTTAAATAGGCAGGGCGACAGTATGCAGCCTTGCCTCACTCCTTTCTCAATCGGAAACCAATCAGTAAGACCATGCCCAGTTCTGACTGTGGCCTCTTGCCCTTCATAAAGGTTCCTGAGGAGACAGATGAGGTGAATTGGAACTCCCATCTCTTGGAGAGCTTGCCACAATCTGCTGTGATCTACGCAGTCAAACGCTTTCGCATAATCAATAAAGCAGAAGTAGATGGGTTTCTGGAACTCTCTTGCTTTTTCCATGATCCAGCGAAGGTTGGCAACTTGGTCTCTAGTTCCTCTGCCCTTGCGAAACCCAGCTTGCACGTCTGGAAGCTCCCGATCCACATACTGCTGCAGCCTACCTTGGAGGATTTTCAACATCACCTTGCTAGCATGCGAAATAAGCGCGATCGTGCGGTAGTTGGAACAATCTTTGGCACTGCCTTTCTTTGGAATGGGGATGTAAACTGACCTCCTCCAATCCTATGGCCACTGCAGGGTTGTCCAAATCTTCTGACATAATGTATGCAGAATGTTAACAGCGTCATGGTTGAGGTTTTGAAGCAACTCAGCTGGGATACCATCAATTCCGCTAGCTTTATTCTTAGCAAGGCTGGCTAAGGCCCATTCAACTTCACTCTTCAGGATGCCCGGCTCGAGATCAGTAATCACAACCGTCTTAGGTCGGGTTTGCACATTCGGGTCCTTCTTGTACAGTTCTTCTGTGTATTCCTGCCACCTCTTCTTTATCTCTGAGGCTTCAGTGAGGTCCTTGCCTCGTTTGTCCTTTATCACGCCCAGCTCAGCACAGAATCTTCCTTTGATATCTTTGATTGTCTTATACAGAGCTCTTGTGTTCCTTAATTGGCTGTTGTCCTCAACTGCTTGGCACTGTATGTTCAGGAAGGCATTCTTATCTCTCCTTGCTATTTTCTGACTCCGCATTGAGAACCTTGTATCTTTCTCTTTCCCCCATAACTTTTGCCATCCTCCTTTCCTCAGCTATTTGCAAAGCCTCTTCAGATAGCCAGTTTGCTTTCTTGCATTTCTTTTGCTTTGGAACTACCTTAGTAGCAACTTCTTGTATTATATCACGAACATCAGACCACATCTCTTCGGGCTCTTTGTCTTCTAGATCTAATTCTTGAAATCGATTCCTCACTTCCACAGCACATTCTAATGGAACTTGATCCAGATTATACCTGAAAGGCCTTCTAGTTTTCTGCGTTTTCCTCAATCGAAGCTTAATCTTGGCAACAAGAAGCTGATGATCGGTGCCACAATCGGCCCCAGGCCTTGTTTTTACTGCTTGTATAGCGCTTCTCCATCTCTGCCGGCAAATAATATAATCGATCTGATTCCTGTACAGACCGTCCGGTGAAGTCCATGTGTACAGGCGCCTCTTGTGCTGTTGAAAATGAGTATTCGCTATGGTCAGGTTGTTTTCTTAACAAAACTCTACTAGCCTCTGCCCAGCTTCATTTGGCTCACCAAGACCGAACTTGCCTGTAATTCCGGATATTTCTTCACTCCCTACCTTAGCATTCCAATCTGCTATGAGAAAAACGACGTCTTATGATAGGGTGCGGTCTAAAAGGCATTGTAGGTCCGCATAAAATCTCTCAACGTCAGCTTCTTCAGCAGTAGTGGTCGGTGCATAGACTTGGATAACTGTTATGTTGAAAGGGTGACCTTGGATCCGAAGTGAAATCATTCGGTCGTTTTTGGGGTTGTACCCTAGCACTGCTTTGCCCATTCTTCTGTTTACTATGAGAGCGACCCCATTCCTTCTCTTGGATTCGTGCCCACAATAAAAGACATAATGGTCGCCGGAGTTAAATTCTCCCATTCCGGTCCACTTGAGCTCGCTGATAACCAAGATATCAATGTTCAATCTGTCCATTTCTCGCTTGACGATATCCAGTTTACCTTGCGTCATAGATCTTACATTCCATGTTGCTATGTGATACATCTCCTTGCAACATCGGACTTTCCGGTCGCTTCCCGACACATCCACAACTGAGCGTCCTTTTGGCTTTAGCCCAGCCGCTTCATTCGTCCTGGAGCTACTAGGAATCGCCCTTTGTTCATCCCCTGTAACATGTGGGACGCCTTCCAACCTGGGGGGCTCATCTTCCGGCGCCATATCATTAATGGTATTGTGACTGGCCATAGGGTTTTCTTGGCAGGAAATACTGGAGTGGGTTGCCATTACCTTCTCCAGTGAATCACATTTTGTCAGAACTCTCTGCCGTGACCAGTCTATCTTGGGTGGCCCTACACAGCAGAGCTCACGACTTCATCGAGTTTCGCAAGCCCCTCCGCCACGACAA
>JAJIZL010091097.1:0-13922 GCA_023969395.1 Amblyomma maculatum
CATAAAGCGCACAGTGCCGATGGCAAACATTTCTGCACGGCCCGGACTAACAATAAACCATGCGGTATTGAAAGCGCCTCTGGTGGGCAGGGATGGTAGCAGCGCAGCTTCGCACTTTGAGGCGATAACGCGAGAATCAAGTTATCGAGATGGGTTAGCCGGATGTGCCGACGCCCCCTTGCTCTTTGCCGCGCATCTACTGATAGAGGGTGTTGGCATGCAGGGTTTCCATTTCGGCCACAGCTCGCGTGCTCCGTATTACGTTTGGGGCGCCTGTACTTCAGAATGAAGTTGTAAGGAGACAAAACTAAAGCTCAGCGTTGCAGTCGTGCTGCGGCGATAGTTGGTGTGCCCGTCTTGGGACCAAACATTGTCTGCAAGGGGTTGTAGTCCGTAACTAAAACAAAAGGACGACCAAAGAGGCAGTAGTGGAAGCGTTTCGCGCCAAAAACTAAAACTAGCGCCTCTTTTTTTAGGTGACTATAATTGACTTTTAGATATGGTGCGAGATGCGTACGCCACGTGATGACACTGACCGTTTGGCTGCTGCACATGAGCGATGACCGCTCCTATACCGTATGCTGATGCATATACGACAGCTGTAATGGCGCACCGGGGTCGTAGTGAGTGAGAACTGGTGGCTGGGACAGCAGCTCCTTGATGTTCAAGAAAGCTTCTTCGCACTCGTGATTCCAGACCAGGGAACACTGAGGCGTTGCAACGTGCTGAAGGGCAAAACAACGCTTCACAGGGTAGGAACAAACTTTCCGTAGTAGTTGATCAAGCCCAGCAACGAACGTATTTGCTGCTTATCTGTAGGACGCGGAGCCTGAGCAATAGCCTCCAGCTTGTGAGTAGCCGATTTAATTCCGTGCGCGCTAATGACATGTCCCAAGTACTGCAGCTTGTCTTTGAAAAATTCGCATTTTTTCCTTCTTTATTCTGATGCCTCTGTTAGACAATCATTTCAATACTACCTCTAAATTTCTTAGATACTCCTCTTCAGTCTTTACGGTGACCATTATGTCAGCGATGTAGTAAGTAACGCCTTCAAGGCTTTTCAAGATATTGTCCATGATTTTCTGAAAGATCGCCGGTGCTGAGGCGATGCCGAATGTCAACCGGTTAACAACATACAGGCTACTAAACGATTTGCAGCGCTAGAAGACGACACAGAGAAAAAAGATGCACAGGACGGCGCTACATTCTCTCTGTGTCGTCTTTTAGCGCTGCAAATATTTTTAGTAACTATGAACCAACAAGCCCAGCTTGGGGTCTTGCAACATACAGGCCCTTGTGCGTGTTCAAGGTCAGGTAAGCTTTTGACTCTTCGTTTATATCGACTTGCTAAAAGCCCGATTGAGATCAATTTTTAAGAATTTCTGACCTCCGGCTAATGGTGCTAAAAGCTCATACAACTTAGGAAGCGGGTACGTCTCGACGTCTAGAATCGGATTCAAAGTGAGCTTGTAATCGCCACAAATTCTAATTGATTCGTCACGCTTTTTAACAGGAACAATTAGCGTAGCGTACCTGCAACTGGTGACGCGAGAAATGATTCTCAACCTCTCGAGCTTTTCTAGTTCTGGCTCTTCCCGTTCCAAAAGAGCGTAAGGTACAATACACTTCGTGCTTTCGGAAAACGTGGTATTTGGTCATCTTTGAACTGGAGACTTGCCTTTTCTCCCTGCATAGTTTCTAGCTCGTCACTGAACAGGTCTGCGTTCTTCCGTATCAGTGCTTCCAATGCTGCCGGCGGACTGCCTGGATTAGCGGACACCTTACAAAACCTTGAATTCTACCCCAGTCTAGTCTGATATGCTGCAGCCAGTTGCGACCTAAAAGCGGTGTCCCGTTTTGCGGAAGAATTCAGAGCGGCACCCGTGCCTCTTGGTTGTTGTGGTGAACGAGCACATCCATTACGCCAACAGGCTTTACAGTTTTCCCAGTGTATGTTTTCAATTGCATCGTTGTACGTTGCAAACGGATACCGGGAAAGCACTTTTTAGCCTGATGGTGTCACATGACCGACACTGCTGCTCCTGTGTCAAGCGCCATTTGTATGGTAGTTCCTTCTACATTCACTCCAACCATTATGGTTGATGTTCGAGACACGTCGACACTATTTAGCTTAGTTAGGCCGAGCTCAGCCTTGCACTCAAGCGTGCGCATGCACTGCTTCTGGTTTTTCTCTTCTGTTCGAGCTTTGCCCATTTTTTGTATGTGCCTTTGTCGGTTACATTCGAAGCACGTAGCTCGTACGTGCTGGCATGCTTGTGCATCTTGCTTGAAAGAACCACAACGATAACACGGCTGGAATTTGCCACGTTTCCTAGCGTACTCAGGCTTCTGTTTCCCACCCTGCATTCGATAAACTTTTTCAGCGCTATCCGATAAGTAGTGTGCTGTCGCTGCATTGCTCATTGCAGCCTCGGTGACCAAAGCACGATCAATAGCCTTCTGAAATGTTAGGTGTTTTTCCTCAACAAACAGCTGCCTCTGAATGTCAATTCTCCGCAAGCCACAGACAAATTTGTCGCGAAGCGCATCGTCAAGAAAAGAGCCGAATTCGCAGGTTTGAGCCAGCCTGCGTATATCTTCCACAAACTGGGCTATCGTCTGCGTTTCACGCTGCACGGCTCGATAAAACTTCGCTCTCTAAGCAATAATGAATGGCTTCGGTAACAGATGCTTGCTCAAAATTTCCCTCAACTCGGTTAGTGACTTCGATGTAGGCTTATCAGGAGCAGTCAAAGACTTTAAGGGTTGGTAAGTTTTGGGACCAATGAGACTCACGAATACGTCGACTTGAAGGTCGTCCGGAACCTTGTTCGCCTTCAAGTACAATGCGAGGCGTTCGTCGTGTGCGTCCAATCACTCGTCGAGTCGTCAAAAGGTTCCATTAGTCCCAGTTGGCAGGCCATTTTACAGTATCGGCACCTGGGCTTAGCTCCAGGGTCCCGCAGTCGATGCGTTCATCCTCGTCGCCATTATGTCGTGTTTTTCCATGCAGGCAGGAAACGAAGACAGCAGCCGTGAAGCACGTGGTGGAAATATCTTTATTCCCGAAACCAAGTTATTGGCGAACGCCACCAAAGCTGGGCGCTGTACGTGATAAGCCAGGGCGAAGTGCATAGCAGCTCCCTGCGCTGCGGCATATATAGCCGTTATCACTGAGGGGCATATCACAGTGGCGTACAGGACAAGTAGCCGCGTAACTACTACAATAGTCCGCCCTAAAGGACTGGTTTTCAGACCTCCGTGAAGAAAAACGGTATTCGCAACGGATGCACCTGTTGGAAGTGGCGGCAGAACTTGATATTCCAGGCTTTCTCAAAAAAAACATTTTTCCGCGACCTGGAAGGGCTGCTAATACCATTCCAGCGGAGCACATTTTATACGCGTCCGTTCGCCTCGGCGGCCGGAAGTAGAATCCCCACCACGGATGCAGCGCAGGGATGTCATGCTAAACAAAATCTGCTCTAGGTTTCCTGTTTTGTAAAATCTTCGGGTTTTGATTTAAAGCATGAACATAGAGCAAAAAAAAACAAACTGTCGGCCTTAGCTACCTCTTCATTCAGCAACCTTGGCAACGATCTTGACACACCTAACACACTAAATCTTGAAACAAAAAAACACGCCCCTTCGGGATGGCTCGAACCTCCTACCTTTCGGTTAACAACAGAACGCGCTAGCTAACTGCCTCACGGTGGCGTCTTTTTTGTTTATTGTCGACCTCTACATCGAAAAAAAAACCAGGTATACAATGCGTAAATTGGGTAAGTCAGACTTCGACACACGCGGATTAGAATTGTTTCAGCGACATCAAGACATCAAGCAAGGTAACTCCTTCCGGTGGATCAGGGGGAGGTCAGTGACACTTTCTCACATAAACGACACTTTCAATGAAATGCTCGTGAAGAGGACGCACACAGGATCATCATGCTCCAGTTGGATCCTCGTTTCCCATGGTGCGTGCAGGCCTAGAAGCATAATCTAATTTTATGGCATACCCTGTGAAGTGTCTATCGGCAATACCCTTATACCATATGGATCGAGTGGTA
This sequence comes from Amblyomma maculatum, assembly GCA_023969395.1. NCBI lineage: Eukaryota > Metazoa > Arthropoda > Arachnida > Ixodida > Ixodidae > Amblyomma > Amblyomma maculatum. Next base: position 4,065 of record JAJIZL010091097.1, read on the forward strand.
ACTGTTTTTTAGCGCGCGGTGCAGAGCATCTAGTGAAATATTGGGGTGCAGAAATTAACAAAAACATTCTCTATTGTTTCAGTTTTTTTAAATAAATAGTGCATGGTATGAAAATGGCTTTGTCTGAAAGCCTTGTCTTAATGAGTAGCTTGCTAGTCTCTATATTAAAGAACAATGTTTTCACTGAAGGTATGGCAAACGGTACAATGGCTGGGGAAGAAAGATGTCAGTGGGGTCTTTATATAGGTTTTCTCGTTTGGATTCCAGATATACTCATAGGAGAAACGAACGTTTAACAATCTATAAGCAAGCAGCAAATAACGCAGATAACCAGTTACGGCACCACACATATTTGACATGATGACATCACAAACTCTGGAAGTAGTCTGCTGAGTCTTCCTTGAGGCACTGGCCGGAGAAATGGATCCTTTTAGTCGCGTACATAAATAAACCGCGACACAACCTGGCGCAGAAAAAAATGCACAAGCCCTAGTCCTCCAGTACCGTAGCAGTATGAGCGTGTTGGTTATTCATGATGGAAAAATACAGCGCAGAGAAGGACGAGGACAAAATGAAGACACATAGGACACACGAGCGCTGACTTGCAACAGTTTATTACGCGCCTCAGAGCCTTATTATACAGATGAAAAACCCCCAACATCATACATGCGCAGTAGGCGATACATTCATATTGTTACGGGGATGTACTTAATGTGACGGCACTGCGATGGGCTTGACTCGACGCTGACTTCGGTAGCCGTGCAGAATCCACTCTCTCAGCGTCGTTCTCTTTTTCAACGCTTCGTCGTGTCCGCGTTCCTTGATCGTCGTCTTTGTCAGTGATCACATCGCTTTGGTCTCTCGTTTCCCGGTAACACTACCCCCCTCGGCAAAAGGCACCGTCCCGGTGCGCATTAGGCGTGCGGTGTGGAGGGGGAGTAATATGGCTTGAGGCGGACGACATGTACAATTTCGGAAGCGGGTGTAGCAGTCGGTGACTTTGGGTGGAGCGGTGCAATCTCATACGTCACGTCGGTCACTGGGCGTAGTACACGGTAAGGACCCGTGTAGTGGGGCAGAAGTTTCTGACACAACCCCACACGACGGCACGGAAGCCAGAGCAACACCAGAGATCCGGGAGGATAGTGCACATCGCGGTGGTGAGCGTCGTAGCGGCGTTTTTGAGCTTCTTGAGAGACGGTGAGATAGGTTGTGACAGGGCCAGCGGCGGGAAGCAAAGTGTCGAAGGGCAGTAAGGGGTCTCGTCCAAAGAGAAGATAGAATGGAGAGTACCCAGCAGTGTCATGACGCGAAGAGTTATATGCAAAGGTGACAAATGGCAGACTAATATCCCAGTCGCGATGACTGTCGGATACGTACATTGCGAGCATGTCGGTGAGTGTGCGGTTAATACGCTCCGTAAGGCCGTTCGTCTGAGGGTGGTACGCAGTGGTGAACTTGTGCCGAACGGAGCAAGAACGAAGTATTTCCTCAACAACTCGGGAAAAGAAACAGCGGCCATGGTCGGTAAGTAGTTGACGAGGAGCACCATGGTGTAGTACGACGTCGTACAAAAGGAAGTCAGCAACGTCTGTCGCGCACCTGGTTGGAATGGCGCGAGTGATCACGTACCGCGTGGCATAATCGGTGGCCACAGCGATCCATTTGTTTCCTGACAAGGACTCGGGGAAGGGCCCTAGGAGGTCAAGGCCAACATGAGAAAATGGCTAAGTCGGGATAGCAATCGGCTGCAGGTGTCCAGGTGGCAGCACAGGGGGTTTCTTCCGGCGTTGACAGATGTCGCAAGCGGCTACATAACGTTGGACAGAGCGGTAGAGCCCAGGCCAGAAGAAACGCCGGCGCACGCGGTCGTATGTGCGTGAGAGGCCAAGATGACCAGCTGTAGGGGTGTCGTTCATTTGTTCTAGAACGGCAGAGCGTAGGTGTTGGGGAACGACGAGCAAGTGCTCAGCGCTATCAGGTCGCATGTTGCGGCGGTATAGCGTATTCCCATGAAGGAAGAACAGGGCGAGGGAAGAGTCACGGCTGTGTGTGCGGAGGCGGTCGATAAGAGAACTGAGGGTTGGGTCCAAGCGCTGTTCGTCGGCTATGTGAGAAAAGTCCGATATAGAGAACACACAGGGGTCCGACTCATGGTCAGTAGAGGAAGGGGGATCGACGGGATAACGGGACAGACAGTCTGCATCCTGGTGGAGCCGACCTGATTTGTATACAACGGAAAAGGTATACTCCTGCAAGCGCAGTGCCCAGCGGCCGACGCGGCCAGCAGGATCCTTGAGGGAAGAGAGCCAACATAGGGCGTGGTGATCGGTAATTACAGTGAATGGTCGGCCAAACAGGTAGGGTCTGAATTTTCCAACGGCCCAGACGAGAGCCAGGCACTCCCGTTACGTAATCGAATAGTTCTGTTCCGCTGATGACAGGAGACGACTGGCGTAGGCAATCACGCAGTGTTGGCCGCGTTGTCGCTGTGCAAGAATAGCACCAATCCCGTGGCCACTGGCGTCGGTGCGAAGTTCCGTCGGGGCAGACGGGTTGAAATGGGCCAGCACAGGAGGATTGGTGAGAACAGCGATGAGGGTGGAGAATGCGTTAGCCTGCTCTGGTCCCCATGAGAAAGGAACACCTTTCTTCAGGAGATTGGTGAGAGGACGAGCAACAGCGGCAAAGTTTGGGATGAACCGGCGAAAATAAGAGCACAGTCCTATAAAGCTGCGGACATCACGGGGTGAACGGGGAGATGGAAAAGCACTGACAGCACGAACTTTGTCAGGATCGGGTTGCACGCCGGTGGAATTCACCAAATGGCCGAGCACTTTAAGTTCGCGGCGACCAAAACTGCACTTCTTTGAGTTCAGTTGAAGTCCGGCACGGCGGAAAAGTGCGAAGATGGAAGAAAGGCGACGAAGATGGCTTTCGAACGAGGGCGAGAAGACAATCACGTCATCCAAGTAACATAGACAAGTCGTCCATTTGAAGCCGCGGAGTAAGGAGTCCATCATTCGTTCAAACGTAGCAGGGGCGTTGCAAAGTCCAAAAGGCATAACCTTAAATTGGTAAAGACCATCGGGTGTGACAAAAGCTGTCTTCTCGCGGTCTTGTTCGTCAACAGAAATCTGCCAGTGGCCGCTACGGAGGTCGATAGAGGAAAAGTAGCGGGCTCCATGTAAACAGTCCAAGACATCGTCTATTCGCGGCAGCGGGTAAACATCTTTCCTTGTAATCTTGTTCAGATGTCGATAGTCAACGCAAAAGCGCCAACTGTTGTCTTTTTCTCTAACGAGCACGACAGGAGAAGCCCAGGGGCTGTTAGAAGGTTCGATGATATCGTTGGGCAACATCTTGTCGACCTCCTGCTGGATGACTTGGCGCTCAGAAATGGACACACGATAAGGCCTCCGATGTACAGGTTTTGCATCGCCGGTGTCAATGCGGTCAGTCACAACTGATGTTTGGCCCAGAGAACCGGCAGCAAAGTCAAAAATATCGGAGAAGGATAACAAAAGGTTGTGCAGGTTCTGAGCGTGTTCGGGGCTTAGATCAGGGGCAATCATTGCGGAAATAGGGTCGGTAATTGTGGTGGAGAGTACGGGTGTTGGAAGGACGCTTGAATGTGGGCCAGGAGTGAGTGCACAAATGGTGCAGTCTGTGAGAGGGGACAAGGTAGCAAGGGATATTCCTTCGGGGAGAACTTGGGGTGACAGACTGAAGTTCAGGATAGGAAGGTAAGTGTGGTTCTTTGTAACGCGTATGATGAGATGAGGAAGAACGACGTTGCGGTCAAGAAAGACCTCGGTGATAGGGCAAGCAACATAGTCACCGTCAGGCACAGGCGGGAAAGGTGACAGAGGTAGGTAAACAGCAGAGTCAGGGGGCAGTCGAGCGAACTCGGTGGAGCGAAGGCGGGGTGTAGAAGGAGGATGTTCTGAGCAGACAGGTAGGTCCAAACGAAGAAGGCCGCTGGAACAGTCGATAAGGGCAGAGTGGGCCGTTAAAAAGCCAAGGCCGAGGATCATATTGTGAGGGCACTGGTTGAGGACGGTGAACAAAACAGGGATGTGATGACCGGCAAGGGTGACTCGGGCAGTGCACAGCCCAGTGACGGCAGCAGTACTGCCATCGGCAACACGAACGGTGGGCGAAGCGGCGGGGGTCTGTACTTTCTTGAGGCGGCGGCAAAATGATGAGCTCATGATCGAGACTTGGGCACCAGTTTCAATGAGGGCAGAGACGGGAACACCATCCACGAGCAGGGAGAGGAGGTTACAGGGCGAAGAAATGGGCAGAGGATTTCCAGGTCGGGGTACCAATGCAGCGTCACCTCCGGGAGCTGCATCGGCTAGTTTCCCGTGAAGCGACCGGCAGAGGACGGCGAGGAACTGCGGCTAGGAAGAGGTGAAAGGGAACGGCGGGCTGGCGGCGAAGGAGAGCGACTGGACACAGGAAGGAGGCGGAGTGGTATCGGTGCGGGGCGGCTGATAACGAGGCGTGAAACGGCGGTGACCGTAATCAGAGTAGCGGTCAACGTAAGGGTAACCTCGAGGTGGTGATGTCCAGCGGCTGCGGCAGTGGCGAGAGATGTGGCCAACACGTGAGCACGTGAAACAGATCGGCCTGTCGTCAGGGGTGCGCCACTCTTCAGGATTGCGGTATTGGTAGCGTGGCGTGTAGGTGTTGCGGGGCGCAGCGTGGGCGACCATGAGAGGGATGGGGCTCGAACTGTGGTGTTCCACGTTGTGGCTATAGGGGACGCCCAAGTTAGCAACCTCTTGACGAACGACGGCTTGAGGGATATCGTCGCTAGGTTACTGTCCGAGGAGGGCGGGTTGGATGCAGCAGGAGCGAGCGCTTCCAGTTCACGACGCACGATGCGGGTCACATTTTCAGTGTTGGAAGGCTGTCTTAGGGTCGCCAGATCCTCGCACGTGGAGCTAGGGGCAGTGTTGGGGAGCCGATTGAGGCGATGTGCAATGCGTTTGTGTTTGGCCTGCTCGAAATGTCGACAAACTTGCAGAACGGAGTCAACCGTAGAGCAGTCCCGACAGAGTAGAAGATTGAAGGCATCGTCGGCTATGCCTTTGAGGATGTGCCCCACCTTATCAGGTTCTGTCATGTCTTTGTCGACTTTTCTGCAGAGGGCCAGAACATCTTTTATATACGTAATGTAAGGCTCGGTAGATGTCTGGGCACGTGTGGCGAGGTCCCTCTTGGCGGCGAGTTGACGGCCAACCGGTTTTCCGAACAGGTCACGGAGTTTTTGTTTGCAAACATCCCAAGAGGGTATATCTGCTTCGTGTGTTTCGAACCACACACGTGCCGTGCCAGTAAGGTAGAAGATGACATTGGCCAGCATCAGCGTGGCGTCCCACCTGTTGTGCTGGCTAACACGCTCATAAAGCGAAAGCCAGTCCTCGACGTCGACCTCATCTGCACGGCAGAATTTGCCAGGGTCACGGGGGTGGGCTACGACGACAGTTGGAGTTGCGGAAGTTGATGGAGCCGCGTCGGTTGTCATCGTGACGTTTCCGAGGTAACGGCCACTGCGGAGATCCAGCGTCAGATTGTGTCGAACTCGCGACCTCCACCAAGATGTTACGGGGATGTACTTAATGTGACGGCACTGCGATGGGCTGAACTCGACGCTAAGACTTCGGTAGCCGTGCAGAATCCACTCTCTCAGCGTCGTTCTCTTTTTCAACGCTTCGTCGTGTCCGCGTTCCTTGATCGTCGTCTTCGTCAGTGATCACATCGCTTTGGTCTCTCGTTTCCCGGTAACAATATCTTGTCTTAAGTATATCAACTCTTTACTCCTTTGTATCGCCTACTGCGCATGTATAATGTTGGGGGTTTTTCATCTGTATAATAAGGCTCTGAGGCTCGAAATAAAGTGTTGCAAGTCAGCGCTCGTGTGTCTTATGTGTCTTCATTTTGTCCTCGTCTTTCTCTGCACTGTATTTTTCCAACCTAGTCCTTCCTTCTTGGCAGGAAGCAACAGATTGGTTCGACTTTTTCTCTGGCATGTCGAAGCCAACACGAACAAAGCCAAAACAATACGAAGTTTTTGTGCAGTGACACGCATGGCACCCAACACATGCATTGCATTCCAGATCCTAAATAGAAGGAAAAGACTGCAGACTGTGGCGCGTAAAAACATTGACAGATACCTTCCTTGCCATGATTCAGTCTTTTCTTTCACAATCAATGCTTCATCAGCCATGTATGCTCTGGGTTGCAATAAGGGTCAAGCGACACAGCAAGATGCTGTTTTGGAACCGATAACCAATTGAGCCGACGGTAGTCCGACGTGGCTTCCTAGTCACCGCGCCAAAATACGTCTCTTCCAAGTTTATCTGGGTTCCGGTGCACTCCCAATATTGTTGGATAATAGTTGTGGCATGTTGAATACGCAGTTTGTCAGAGCAAAAAATGATGGTTTCATCGGCGTAAGCCAAAGTTTTAGCATGGGTTGTCTACAGTTTATAACCTGTTATAAACTTGTTTGCAATGACGAGAGTGACTTGAAGTAAGCAGAGAACAGCAAGGGCGACAGCGTACATCTTTGCCTCACCGACGACCGAACTGGAAGGCTGTCAGTGAGTTCACTGTTTACTATGCCTTCCGCAGAGCAGTTCATACAGGGCATCCTTTCTCCCTCGTTTATAACACAACCCAGGTTCGCAGACTCCAAAATGCATGAAAGAACCTCGTGCGGGACGCGGTCGAACACCTTCGCCATGTAGAGCTCCATCCGAGCCACTTGGTCGGTAAATGCATCGCAACACTCAAGAATACTTCCAGCCACATGACGTTAGTTGCTATACTTCTGTCTTTTTGCCACAAGTCTAGTTCCGTCGAACCAAAGTTTTAATTACTACTGCAAGCGTTTGGCTAGAACTTTCATGTAGTATATGTTGGTAAGAATTATCTGGCGATACGGTCTTACCAAAAAACGTTTTTTCGCATCATCACTCTGGTATTGGTACAAAGTGCGAAGTTGGGAATGACAAGAGTACTCTATTATTTCGTTAGCTTCATCGGACCTTATGCAACATGTGGGCTGCCTTAGTTTTTAAAGATTTGTAAAAAGTAGCTCCTTGATCGTCAGGCCCGGGTGCTTCACCTAGAGACAGGTCTTCTATCGCACGTTCTATTTCGTCCTCAGTGGCTAGTTGCTCCAGCGGCGTCTTGACTCTCGTCCAGACGTGGCATGAATGAAAGGAATTTTGCCTGGAAACCAGCTTTTACATCGCGTTAGCAACCAAGCAAATGTGTAAAATGATGTGAAACCACTTTTCGTTCATTCGGTCACATTATAGCTGTGAAATGACCTCATCACCTGAGACTGAAACTAATGTTAACAGAAAATTAAAATCCGGTCTCTACCGGGATTCGAACCTCAATGCCTCAGATTCGTGCCGAGCACTTTAACCAATTACGCTGTGCCCGAGATCTTCAAACAAAAATTATAATTCTCCTTGTCTGCCGTGAGAATGATAGTTAAAATAAATAAATCCTCTCCAACGGGAATCTAACATCCATCCTTCGGATCCTCAGCCGAGCGCTTTAACCAACTGCGCCGCACCCAGAGTCGTAAAACACACATAATAATTCTCCTTGCTTTTCATGAAGATGATAGTTTACATTAAATAAATCCCCTCTCTAATGGGAATCGAACCTCCATTCATCGGATCCCGAACCAAGCACTTTAACTAATTGCGCCACGTCAGGGATTGTCAAACGCACATTATAATTCTTGTCTACAGTGAGGATGATAGTAGTGATGACAATGCCGCTGCAATTAGTGATAATACTAATGATCCTAGTAGCGATAATCAATGACATTGCATTTACTCGATAATAGCAATGAGAGCAAGCATGATGCACCGTGTGCACCAGCAACGCTCATGCTTTCGTATTTCTGCAGTGCAGATTCCACAGTGCTCTCGGAATGTTGTGGATAACGGTGCTATCCAACGTGATCGTGTTCCCGTTGGCTAACTGCCGTATTTCTTTCTGACACGCATATCTTTTTTTGTCGATAGCAAGTTCTTAATTGGCGTTTTCCTCCCTAGAGCTTATCAGATCTAGCGCGTACATTTGCCGCGTTGTATGTCTTTGCATCCACTGCTACCAGCTGTCTTTTCACTTACCTTATCTTTTTGTCCAATTACCGGGCTTAGTGTTTTCCATACTTTTTAAAAACTCAAGTTCTTGCTGAAGTATTGTTTTGTTCTCCTGTTGCTGATGTCCTATGAGGCTGGTTATTTCGACGGCTTTTATTCTATCTCGTTCTTTAAATTCCTCCCATTCGACTGCAAAACTGCTGTGCTGCATCTCAAGTAACTTTCTGAATTCTTCCTTTACTGCTTTAACAAACGCTTCATCCTCCAGCAGCCCCACATTTAATTTCCACAAGTCCCAGCTGAATTGAAAATTTCACTGCTGTTCTTAAACGTTGCCGTCAAAAAGCAATGAATTCCAAGAGTGAGCCTGAGGGGCTTGTTGGTACGACATGATTACAAAACATAAAACTGAGCAGGGGCCAATACTTCGGATAGAAGCAAACAGGACGAGCTTGGGAAGTTGCACGTATTGCGTCTTAATTAAGGAAGAAAATGAAGCAGCTAGATAAAACCGTGCTTGAGCAGCCATTGAGTTTGATAACACAATTGTCGCATGAAAGTATGTCCGGTACTTCCGGCGAGGCGCGCGAGGTGTGAAACCTAGCTTGCAATTTCGGGTTCCCCGGGTCGGAAAACTTCGACGCGTTGCCCGGGCGTGTGATGCCGCATCCGCGAGATGCCTACATAACGAGCGGGCTGTTCACGCAATGATCGGGCGCAGTCGAAAAAGCAGTCAAAGCCAGCTGCGCACCAGCTATCGTGAACCGACGTATCGTCAAACAGCTATCGTCAAACCGACGTAAGCTGCGTGGCAGCTAGTGGCAAATGAGAACACAACTGTATCCATGAGCAATACAAGTAAACAGACACTCGTATATTCCAAATTTGCCCTTATGGTCACTGTGCAGCTGCAGTAGAAATACTAAGTTGTCATGATTACTTGTGATCTCAAGTAGAACGCATATATCTTCTACTTTCAAAAAGCTAAGAGGAAGCTTGGTTATTTTCAAGAATCCCAATGGTTGTCAAGCATGGAAATAAATTTACTGGCGCATAAAACTTTCATTAAATTGATTCCTCAGCACGCCTCCGTCGTATGGCAACCATTTACTAAAGTTCTAATTTGCAGCCTTGAAATCATTTCAAAGAAATTCGAAGGTACATACTCATTTCGAATAGTTCGTGTCCTTCTTCAACAAAACTTTTAGAAAAATGTAAGTTTGATTTATTGCATACGAGACGTCACCGAAATAGGTTGAAATGTATGAAATTAATATATCACGTACGGCAAACTACGGATCAAATAGAATTTGCACATTAATGACGTAATTCCTCGTACCTCGTGCTAAAATCATTCCAAAAAGTAAAGGAATTCGCCTGCGGAATTGGATTCTTCATTAATATTTCCCCAAATTCTCCGGAAATGAAAGCGGCTCACCACATTCCTGGTCGTAAACACAACTGTCCAGTCAACCTTAAGTGTGCTTATACTTAGTTTACAATTCACCTTCGACCTTAGTAACGTTTTTTATGTTGCTTACTTTGCATGTTCGTGTCCCTTGCTTCCCTCGGGAAATGCCTGGATACATGATGCTTACGATTATTTTGCATTATCTTGTTGCTTAATTAGAAAATTGAGTGACCCGTCATCATTTAAGATCGTTTTCTTTAGCCCTCTGTCACAATTTGAGTGCACACAATTTTTGCTTTTATG
>JAJIZL010091099.1:0-11574 GCA_023969395.1 Amblyomma maculatum
ATTATAGTACATTGGTTATATGCTCTACACGTACTTCCTCCCCCATCATGTGTAAATACATGCATCACATCCGCGCCAATATTGTCACGAAGACAGGGATTTATGGCAATCGGCAACAGGGGCAGAGACGCAGTCAAGACAGGGGTTCACTGGAAACGGTAAAACTGAGACACAGGCTCAAGAGTCCACAGTCCTAGCTAGCCGAAGCGCTCGAGAGCCTAGAACTTCTTCATTTTTCAAGAGCTACCTCAAACCGTCAGGTGGCATTATTCCCCCCTCGAAAAAAAACGCAAGCTCACAGAAAAAAACTGATCTGGATGGCAAATACGACTTTGAGAGGGTGAAATACGGCTTCATGCGAAGCAGATGCACTAGGTCAGATGAGCACTGACGACTACAACTTGGTACAGTTCCCTCTGGAATAACCTCGTACGTAACTTCTGAGAGGCGACGCAACACTCTAGGGTCCAAAGTAACGATTGAGAAGTTTTTCTGACAGGCCTGGGCGTCGAAGAGGTACCACACCCAGACTTTGTCACCAAGCTGGAACACGACAATATTTCGTGAAGATTCTCGGCATAACACAATACCTCCACCGTATACGTTGCCCTAGATCCAAAGGTCGTTCGCGGCAGCTGCAGCTTAGATGTTTTGTCACCTCTCCCGTCGGAGCCTGGAACCATGCCGACCGAAGATGCTCAGACCCAATCTTCTGAACAACCCATGTCTTGACGCCCCAGCGGAAACCCCGCACGTTCACAGGCGAATCTGATGAAGACGATTACTGACTGGCACACTACCAACGAGTCAGCAAGTCGGGCAATTGGGATTTACATATTCCATTATGGCCTGAGGCAAAATACAACGTTATTAAAAAAAGTCAATTGGGATCCGACGGTTCAGCCACCTAATGTTATTTTTTTGTTCGCCAGGACCACTCTTATGTATGAGGATTACGGGGACTCCCTGACCATTTGAGAGGATAAAATTGAATAAGTGTTTTGGGGACACTTTGACAAGAAGAAAAGAGTGAAACAGAGAGTTGCATAAAGAACTCAGGCACAGGCACAGGTGATACGTCCACAAAGTACATTGAGAAATTTCTTCGACTCTGTCGTGTTGTCAATGAAGAGGATAAGCAGCGCTACCTCTTGAAGGGGAGGGATGAAGACGTGCGCATCATCGTGGCCCCTGCAGCGGATGAAATGCAGCAGTGTCGTATCTTTGAGGCGTTGAAGTCGAAGCAGAATACCCGCAGGCTTGGCCGAGTGTAACAAGGGTCCCAACACGTCACAACATCACAAGTGTCGCCTGTCGTAACCTTTTTTGATCTGAAGACATCCCCCGCTGGTTCGACGGATCGTCCGTGAAGAGTTGACGTCTAGCTACAAGATTTTTTTTTACGATTACGCTCACCCCTTGTTTCCCTTGCTTCTGCCACGTATAGAACAACCCACTCCCTGGACTTACCAAAGATGAGAGGCGCACCAGTCAAGGTACGACACGACTTGGCCCTCTTCTCCGAATTGTCCGAGCCACGGAATCAACCTGAATACAACATAAATAGATACTGAACCCCTGCGCCACCTCAACAGACATACTACCGTATTTTCTGTCCATGAGCACTCCTTCCTATTCCTAGTTAAACCGAGAGAGGCGGTCGGCTAGAATTGTGGCCAAAGGAGGCTCATCTGCGGCTGTTTTCTGCCCCGTAAATCTGTGCGTGCTCCCATGCGACGGCCGTCCCGTTTCCAAGATGGCGCACCATGGGAGCCGCCTGCTTCTCTTCATCGGGCACCTTTTCTCCGTAACGACCGCACTTGCTCTCCTACCCCCATGCGCAGCATCACTCCGTCCCAAATGCGGCCAAGATGTTCGCCATCGCCTTGCCGTCTTTGCAGTCTGCCCCTTACGCCAGGCAAGGGAAACGGACTGGTGCGAGCGATTGACACATGGTCACTGGCTGGTGAATTTCATCAATATTTCTTCCGATTGTATAATACCGGAGAACAAAGTGCATGTGGGTGAACAATGTTTGAAAAATCACTTTGATGGACAATGGTAGCGCTGTGTCTGTGATGAAATTTTCATTAAGAAATCAAGTTGGCCAGAAACTAATGTCTGTGGGGGACAAAGCCACCACTTTTTGCGGCGTTGAGGATGAAACAATAAATGAGGTCTGCTTTGCGTAGGCTCTGTTGAACTGTATGATAAACGTTTTAGTACCGAATCTGTTTTGTGCTGTGCGATGTGTGCGCACGCTAAAGATCCCCAGTGGTCGAAATTACTCCGTAGCCCACCACTACGGCTCCTCCTCCTCTCCATTTCCACTTTAATTCCCACCTTCATCCCTTCTCTTACAGAGCGGTCAGGTGTCCACAGAGCACGTGTGACAGATACTGCTCTTTTCCCTTCCTGTGAGCCAATTATATATATGCCTCGTGCCACGCATGAAATCCTCCTTAGCACTAAGTGTTTGCTCGAGTTTGGGGCGAAATTAGACAGTGGACGCGGCTCAATTTCTAAACGACGACACAGGCTGTCAGGTTTTGTGGAAGATCCGTCCCCATGTAGCGACAATTTTCTTTTTTCGCGCAAGGTGTGGTGCTGCTCAGACAGCTTCTTGGCCCCAAAATACTCCAGAATTCGAATATTGCCTTTTCAGCTTGCAACCGAGCTGTACAGATGCAATGTGTAGAAAAAAAATGTGTTGGTCCAAAATGCTCTCGCGGATGCAAAAGCCGGTTTACGCACGTGTGGGCCCTCTGAATCTGTCCGCACAACCTGCGCGCGTTCTGGCTGGTTCTACACACCCAAGATTTATATATATCGGCCATTTATGAGTGTCCCCGAACCGCACCGGAGACTTTGGACTCCTTGTGAGTTGCGAGCGTTGATCAGCAAGTTGCTCCTCTCTTCCGATCGACGTGCACTTGAGGACATCATCGCGCCTGAGTCTTCGGGGGTGAACTTTGCCAGCACGGGAGTCGTTTTTCTATGCTGGTCACGCATGCAGCATCCAATAAACCCGGCGAATGACAATTCCATTCGCCAAAGAGCGTATCGAGTCCCTCTAGCTGAATGCAAAATTATTCACAATCTAATCCAAAGATGCTGCCTAAAGGCGTGATTTTGGAGCCTTCACGTTCGTATAGACGCTGCCGTAATCGTAGTGGGAAAGGCGGATTAAGGGTGATTTTGTTGGGAACCAACACTGCGCTAGGTCTGAGCGATTTTCGGAGCCCCAGAAAGCCCCAAATGCGTATGCGCGAGGACCGAGAGATGTCACATGGAGCACATTGGAGTGCAGCGCGGAGCCGCTGCCGCCGACTCCCTCGCTGTGCGGGTGACTCCGCAGCTGTGTATTCTCCAGGAGCAGTGACGTCACACGGTGCCCTGCTGTGGCGCTGTTGCCACCGCCGACTCCTCCGCTACGCGGGTGACTCAGAGGCGCCGCCGCTGCGATTGCCGCGCCGCACATGCGCAGTGACGTCATTGCTCTTCCCCAAAAAATTGAGGGTTTCAACGCTGTTGAATCGATTGGGGAGCGAAAGCTTTGGCTGCCGGCGACCGAGCGTTGCATCGAACTCAATCAGCTCACCGTTGAACGTATCAAAGCTCACCGGCGTGTTAGCCAGAGTACCCCGGCTCGAACCCGACTGCCGGCGGCTGCGTTTCAGTGGACGCGGAACGGTGAGGCTTCCGTGTGCTGCACGATGTCTGTGCATGTTAAAGATCCCCAGGTGGTCGAAATAACACTGTAGCCCTCCGCCATGGTCAGGCGGTTAGAAGGAGAGGTGAGATGAACGCGGCGCGCTTTCTATAGAGATGGGTGGCCCTCCGAGCGTGACAGCCGCTGGGGCCAATCGGAGTGCTGCTATCTGGAGTGCCATCAGCATTCTGGGGGCGACTTGAACGCGTCGGAGAAAAGCCGATATGCCAGAGCCACTGCGCGCGGTAGGTACCCGCCGCTTGCGGCAGTGGCTAGCCTACCACAGAATGCTTATCTGTTGTAGACCGTCATTGCACCCGCCGCCGTTTCGGTGGTGGGCGGCGGCTGTTGTTGCGGCGCGCGTCTTTCCCTCTCCCTTCCTGTTCTTTCTTGTCTATATTTATCTCTTCTATCTGCACGAGGCAGCAGAGGTGGCTCAGCTACAGAGCCAGTAGCAGGCCTGTGCATTTTATTTTCCTTCTTCCTACAGCCACAACAACAGAGCCACTGCGCATGCGCGGAATGCATATATGCGGCACCGCGCGGGTAGTGGCCCAATCAGCCATGAAGCAGTTGAGCCAAGCAGAGGCTGGTCACTTTAGGCGAGCAAATCATCGTAATTCGCTGCTTCCGCAATTCTACTCGGGATGGCCATTGGGCAAACCAAAGCCAAGTGTTTCATCCATTATCTTCGCTTGAATGCGATAACTAACAAGGACGTTCACGCACAGCTACGCATTGATGCAGACTTCGCACGGCGTCGTACTTCTCGTCCTTCGATCTCTGCTCCGAGTATTGGCACGTTCTGATGTAACCGCATCACCCAAGGAACACCGCCTTCGGGACTTCTGACGACCTCTACTAATTTAACGTTATGTCGCTCGGCTTAAGCAATGAGTCTGCAACGTTCCAGGGGCAACATCGATACGGTTATTCGTGGCCTCAAATACAATATTTTTATGTGCTCTCTTGATGACGTCCTTATCATTCGCAAGCCATTTTAAGAACACAATGACTGCCTCGGAATCGTTTCCACTACATCACCAAGGCTGGATTCATATTCAATTATAAAATGCAGTTTGAAGAGGGAGAAACTCTTTTCTTTGGCTCAGTAGTACTTGAGTATGGTCTAGTGGGCTATATGACCCTGATGAATTCTGGCGCTGCTGAGTCACTCTCAAACACAAATAAACACAAGAGATCACAGCAAGACGTTCGCACGGGTAAAGCGCACACTGCCAACGGGCTATTATTTGTGGTATGAAGAAGAAGGAAACTTGACAAAAAAACGTGAGGATACAAGAAAACTGAGAAAATTTAGAACAAAAATTGAAAGAAATAATTTTGAAGGATCAAATAAAACTAAAATAATGGCAAATTGCGCATATATCTTATTCTCCTATTGTTCAAACGAAGCATAAGCAAAACCGTCTTGCTGAGCGCCACAGAGGGAACACTCACACGTTCCTCTTCTTAGCCTCAAATCATCTTAAACGCTTTAATAATCTCTTTTCAAAGCGTATTTTGCCCGAGCCAGCATATTGATTTCCGGTAACCTGGTTACACAATTTTTACCACTTGGGGCCTGTTTAGTGGTGTCCTTTCCACAACGAGAGCAATGGGTCGCCATGTTTCCTGTAGCCGACAATGCTGCACACGCATTTCTGTGCTCCCTTAACCGCTCATTGAGGCATCGGCCAGTCAGCCCCACATAAGCCTTCCCACACGTCAAAGGAGTCTTGTACACAACACTTTCGCGGGAGTTGACAAAGCGCTCCTTATGCAGCACGCCGCATCTCTTCTTAGGCTCACTTCCCCGTTCACCTTCCTGCACACTTTTTAACTAATTCGGGGCCGTTGGTACGACCCTATTATCAAATCGGATCGCGATCTTCTCAAGACGATGTGAGTTGCTATGTAGGTAGGCCAGGACTACGACCTGTCTCCTCTTTTCACTCTCTTTACTCTCTCTTGCTCGGTGTCGCATGTTCTTGAAACAACTTTCAGCTGCAGATATCAAAAGGCTCTCCGGATATCCACTTCTAGTCAACCTCTCAATCTGTAGGTTGACACTCTCGCCCATCAAGAGCTTACAGGACTTGATCAATGCTTGCCGTAAACACGAGATCAAAAGCTCCCTCTTTATCAACTTTGTATGACCTGAGTCGTAAGGAAGAAGGCATTTTGCCCCTCATGTCCTATAGAACCAACACGTATGATATTCATGAAGCACCAGCCCTATATCTGTGCATTCTCTCTCAAGGCCAGAATGTGCATTAAGGAATAGTTCCACAATGCTCGCAACTTTGCTCTGCGTGTATTCAAACAATATCTGCATATCGGAAAGCCTTGGTGACTCCATAGGGCAGCTTCCTTCGTATGAATAAAACGTGTCCTATCACCATTGGAAAGGAACAGATCACTCATATATAGGATCAATTGAATATCCGATGCAAATTCCATCTTTTTGCTCTAGAACACTGCCCCCAAATTCAACATACAAGGATCAGAGGTATAGCATCAGCAGACCTAAAAACGGTCAGTGCTCATTCCACTTTAATTTTGAAACTTCACTGCACTGTAAGCATCAATTGTTTCTTCAACAGCGAGGATGACATTCCGCTGTGGGATGTTATAAAACAGATCTTTCACATGAACAGAGAAACCCCTGATAGATGCAGCCCGTTGAAGGATTTCAATCAGCTCATCTGAATTCCTCACCAACAGCTGCTCCTCAACAGGGAGATAGTTCATGTATTTCTGAAGCAATGACGCTACGCAGTACTTCCATGTGGAACGCTCCTTACATTACATTAGAATTACTTTAGAAGGGATGACAAGTACAAAACTGTAGAGATAGGACATAATTTAGACAAGGTTGCCCTCTGTCTCCAGTACTGCTCACGATTTATATGGTGAATATGTAAAGAAGTTCACGAGATAGTAATTTGAGTTTAAGGCTCTCGTATAGATTAAGCGGAAATGTATCATGGCAGTGGCTCCACGGTTTTATGTATGGGGACGATATTTTACTGAATGGTGCCAAAGTGTACTCTCGCGATTGCGGTTTTGAGCCTAAAAGCACTATGAAAATCCTTGTTACACTCTCGTTCACACCGCTAATGTCCAGAAAGGGTAAATACAGAGGGCTGCTTTCTATCCATGCTAGAATTTTTTGTTTCACGGCCTGAAATTCAGTCTAAACGCAACCGACGTTATCGTGATCACCTTATATGATTTGAAGTTCTTCGTATCTCCTTTGTTATATGGTAAAATCTTCCTACCGAGCCGCCAGCTGTCCGGTTTCTAATGCGTTTAAAAACTTGTCCTTGCTTATTGGATCAAGATCATTAATTAGCTTGAATGATATTGCGTCCCTCCGTAAGAGCCAACAGGTGCTTGATAATTGGTTCAAAGGAAGGGAAGGGCGCTCTATCACCCCCACTTGTTTCGGTGGACACCTGTTTAAGTGGGATATGACCACCATGTTTTGTCCAAAGGACGCATACATTAACCGCAAATGCAATCAGCCAAGTCGAAGCTTCTCAGCTTGTGCACTAAAATATTGATACGTGGAAGAAGGCGAGTTCAGGAAGCCACAACAGTTTATGACAGACGTAAGTGTTCTGGCAAGCACCAACCGTTGCTTCAGCTTCGCCGTCTCTCACTCTCTTATCCAGAATCGTCCTCTTCAGTGGCATATACGTAACTATACCCCGCTACGAAAAGCACCGTCCCAGTGCGTACTACGTCTGGGAAATACAGCTGGAGTGGTGCGGCTTAATGCGAGCGACATGAACGATTTGAGCACGTGGCATATCGAACTGTCGGTGTGGGTGCACAGGGGGGATTTGGTATGTAACGGAAGTGAATGGCCGTAAAGCACGGTAACGGCCTGTGTAGCGCGGCAAGAGCTTCGCACAGAGCCCAACTTTACGAGCCAGAGTCCAGAGCAAGACGAGAGAGTCCGGAGAGTAGCGGATATCCCGATGACGAAAATCATGACGCCGTTTTTGAGAGTTTTGACAGGAAGCCAGTCGGTGGCGAGCAATAACACGGGTGGCGTGAGCTCAGGATATGGCGTCACGAATATAGGAACTTGCATTAGCGGTGGCAGGCAGTAAGCTCTCAAACGGCAGAGAGGTGTCACGGCCAATCAGAACACAGAAGGGCGAGTAGCCCATTGTATCGTGACGGGAGAAATTATACGAAAACGTAACAAACGGTAAAGTAATATCCGAGTCACGGTGATCAGCCGATACATATATTGACAGCATTTCCGTGACTGTGCGATTGAGGTGTTCCGTTAGGCCATTCGTTTGTGGATGGTAAGGGGTGGTGAGGTAGTGCTTAATGGAGCAGTATTACGGAATTTTTTCGTCTACTCGAGCAAGAAAGCAAAGGCCATGGTCAGTGAGCAGCTGGTGTGAAGCACCGTGGAGCAGTATAACGTCGTCAGGGAGAAGCGCAGCCACGTCAGTTGCACAGCTGGTGGGTATCGCTCGTGTAATGACATAGCGCGTAGTATAGTCGGTAGCCACCGCAATTCATTTATTCTCCGAAGCAGACCGAGGGAAAGGCTCGAGGAGCGGTAGAGGCCTGGCCATAAGAAGCGCCGGCGGACGCTGTCGTACGTACGAGATACGCCAAGGTGACCCGCAGTGGGTGCGTCGTGCAGCTGCTGAAGAACGGTGGCAGACAGGCGGTCGAGGACTACGAGCAGAAGCTCAGCGCCATCTGGTCGCATATTCCGCCGATATAAATTGCCATTGTGGAGCACAAAGCAAAGGTAGCGTCAGGGGATCAGCGCTGAGGCGGTTGATAATGCCGCAAAGCTTGGGACATAAGCGCTGCTCTCGAAGAATGTTTAAAAGCTCAGACATGGACAACACACAGGTGTCGTCGTCACTGGCGCTTTCAGGCAATGGAATTAACGGGTTATGGGACAGGCAGTCGGCATTAGTGTGTAGCCGGACGGACTTGTGAACGACAGAAAAAGTGAATTCCTAAAGATGCAGCGCCCTAAGCCCGGGACGACCAGTAGGGTCCTTCAGCGTAGAAAGCCAACTTAAGGCTGGGTGGTCGGTGATGACGAAAAAACGGGGGCCAAACAAGTAAGGGTGAAATTTTGTTATGGACCACACGAGAGCTAAACACTCACGTTCTTTGATCCAATAATTCCGTTCAGCCTCTGAAAGGAGGCGACTGGCATAAGTAATGACGTGCGTCCTGTCTGCTTTTGGGCGAGAATGGTACCAATACCGGGACCACTGGCGTCGATGCCTACCGCCGTTATTGCTGAGGGGTTGAAGTGCGCCAGGACGGGCGGGTTGGTTCAGGGCTGCAATGAGCGCAGAAAAGGCTTGAGATTGTTCTTCGCCCCAGCAAAATGGAACGTCGTTCTTCAGAAGTGAGCGTGGAAGAGCCGTCTCCGAAAAGTTGGGGACATACCGCCCAAAATACGAACGAAGGCCAAGAAAACTGCGAACGTCACTGGTATAGCCGGGTGCAGGAAACGCACGACCAGCACAAAGTTCGTCGCGGTCGGGTTGAACGCCACAGGCGTCCGCCAACTGTCCGAGTACCTTGAGTTCACGTCGTCCGAAGCTACACTCTTTGAATTCAGTTGAAGGCCAACTGTTCGTAAGATTCCAATAATGACATAAAGGCGAAGAAAACAGCTCTCGAAGGTTGAAGAAACGACAATGATGTCATCGAGGTAACATATACGTAACAATATAATGAAATTACATCTGAGGAAATGGAAAGTACTGACTCGCTTCACAGCGATCCCTTCAACGGCGCCTTGAGAGAATGGAAGAAGATGTGAGTGAAAGAAGACGGAGCGAAAGAGCGGCGTACCGTAGGGCTGCGAGAAATGCGGCCGAGCCACGGAATGAGAGTGTTCGACCACACGAAAATGACATCAACTACCTTCATTTGGTTCGAAAGGGGCTCATCCAAAATAAAGACTTTCACGCTCGTTAAATCGGACGCTTGCTTAATGCAAAGCTGGTCTAATTTTCCTTTTCGGTCTGCGCAGTGATTGCGAATTAAAGGAACGCAACTAGTACTCCATGGCAGGACGTCATGATAGAGGTAGCCACGTTTCCTGAAGGTTGTGCATATCTTGCATGCGTGTGCTTGCTTGCATGGTGAGGGAGGCGCACCTGGCTTAAAGACATAATTTTTGTAAGGCCTTTCCCTTGCGGGGCGAGGCCTGTATTAACAATCAACAACAGATACAGTGGTTCATCACCGCACATGTACAAAGTCGTCGTTATAAACAACAAGCACCAAACGCACTCAGCATTGCTTAGTCGTGACCGCACGCATATTGATTGCTAACGTCACTCTGCAGCTTCTTATGTATCGAAACCTCAGTGCCACCCACCATAATGAGCGCCTCTGATCACGGAGTCAGCGCTCCTTTTCCCGCGGCAGATGTCAAGTGTGTGCGGTGGTATAAGACCAGTCTATTTAACACAGCTAAGCGTGAAACAATTCTGGGGGAACTTTGGACCTCTGGATTGTGAGGAGGCGAAAGCCTTTATAGCGCGGTGGTCCGTTGCCTCCCACTACTGGACCTCTTTCTCCTTTTCTTCTTTGACTCCCTCTTTCCTCCTTTTCCTTACGGCTTGGTTCAGGTGTGCGAGCACAATTGTTTGGTTTAGTTTGGTTTGCGGGTTTACCGTCCCAAAGCGACTCAGGCTATGAGAGACGTCGCAGTGGAGGACTCCGGAAATTTCGACCACCTGGGGTTCTTTAACGTGCACTGGCAGCGCACAACACCCGGACGCCACTCGGTTTCCCGATACGGCACCTTTTCTTTCCCGTAAACCCATTTTAAACGCCGCTGATGCCTTCTGTACTGTCTGTTGCTGTAGGCTGTATGGTGCGGCGTTCAAGCAAGGAACCGCGAAATGAAAGGCGCCGTACGGGCGCGCATCGGACGCCCGGCGGGATACGCTCCTCACCTGTGCATCGTCTGGTGATGTCATCAAATGTGACGTCATGACTGGTCTAGGCGGCCTTAGGTATGACACCATAGTCTCGCGGTATCACTTGAAATCCCGTGGACGGTTCTCGCGAAAGCCCGCGCGGACGGATACGCCAACGAGTCATGAGCCTCAAAGGTTTTCGCTTTAAAACGTGCTCAAGCAGTTCCTATGTTTGTGATTCGAAACGCGCGGTTCGTTTTTATGCAAGGTTACTTTTAAATGAACAGCAGCGTCGGCTTGAAGTCGGCATCCCATCTGCTCGGGCGTATGCTTAGCTCGAGTAATTTGCGTGGCTTCGGCGACTTCTAGAAGACTGCTTTTCCTCTCTGGGCGTCTCGGTAGCGCGAGGCTCCCGTCAGTGTGCTGGATGGATTACGGACTTTAGGAGCGTCCCCTTTGAAACCGGGTTGTAAAAGTCATCGCCATGCTCAACCTTTCTTTTTTATGCCTTTTAACTTAGATAACCCTACACCTTTAACGACTTCGTGTTTAGAAACGGGTCATCTTTGGATACCCGTGTTTAATTTCGATTAAGCTTCCATGCGTCCTCTCCCAGCCATTTATCCACTGATATTCCAAACGTCTCTCAATAACTTTTACTGCCGATTCGCTCACGATTACTTTGTTACCTGTAAACCCAGGCCCTCAGCTAGGGTGACTATATCCGCAAAGGCATCTGGCTATATACAGCCACACTACAAGATGTTCAAGTGTTTCTGGCCATCTACCGAATTTAGCGCTAGTTTCATCTTGATAATTCTTTCTTTTCTGGTTCTAAGACATCCTGATCTAGCTTCAAAGATAAGGCCACTACCTCGTGAACTGTCCCAGAAGGTTTAGTTTTAATCCAAGTTTCCCAAT
>JAJIZL010091106.1:0-10149 GCA_023969395.1 Amblyomma maculatum
AGCACATGGTATCATTGCGCCTCTTTTTCTTATTCTGAACAATTAGACAGTAAAGTCGCCTCGCTTGTGGAGCTGAGGTAGTATAGATGCAAGTCAGCAGTGTACTCTTTGAGGTACGTTTTGCCTCCAGGGTTTTGTATCTAGAGCTCAATCTCTGGTCTTACCACTGAAATGAGAGGTGCTTTAACCTGCGCTTGTGGTCGAGTGCTAGAAGGCGAGGTTAAAACAAACGTCTTGCCAGAGGCTCGTAGATATTCTGCTCCAGAAAAACGTGGAGCTTCGGCCTTTTTATCGAGCTTGCCGGCCTTAGACTTGCTATTTCTACTTGTCCCGTGATAATCAAACTGAGGGTTGTGAAATTCGTACACATACTTCGCCTCTGAATTTCCCTTCCTGGGACACTAAGCACATGTTTAAAAGTAGAGTCCTTCAATGACTCCTCTAAGCAGTATGGCTTTTCGCGCATGCTAAACATATGATACTTATTTTGTATGACTAGGGCACGCTTGTAGTAATCATCTAAAAAAACCCGAGCTTAGCTGTACTTAAAAAGCTTTTTTATATTCTGCGCTGAACTCCTGGACGATGGCTTTACTTACCAAAACGTAAGCACCTTTGCGAGTCTTCTCCAACATGTTCAAGAAAACTAATCATCAACGCGCTTCCTTTGACATCGGATATGTCATCACATTGCTATTGCCACTTTCCACTCCGTAACATTTCAGTGGATGCCAGCATACTGTGGCATTCAACGAAAAAAGCAGATGAAGCGGCTCGTAGAAGTCACCAACATCAGATATATATTGAGACCTTCTTGACGACATTTGTGCATTCGAACTGGCTAAACGATTTGCTTCTGGAGAAAACACCGGCTCTGGATTTTTTCGACACATCATTACTAATTATTTTCCTCAGTAGATTTATATCTGAGATGAAAACTTCCTCCCAGACTTCCTCACTATCTGGAAGCTCTATATAACCGACTTGGCTTGAACTCCATTTACAAAAAGCTGGCGCTACCGTTTTGGTCAGACGACCAGCCCGCATTGTGAGAACTGCGGCATTGTGAGAACGTATCTTGCTCGTACACCCTCGTTTACTGACGAGCGTGCTGATTATGAAGATTACATGGAGAATCTCTCCTAAGAGTCTGTCACAATGGACAGTATTTCAGGTCCCTTAGCCTGAGATGGGCAGTAGAGAAAGACAACGAACTTTCTGTTGTTGTTGTTGTGTTGGTTTATTTTTGGCGCATAAGCAACTAAGGCTATCATGCACCGCGAGCATGATAGCCTTTGCGAAAAGTGGGAAAAAGAGTGTGCTAAAAACTAATTTGTTTACAAGGTCTCCTTCTTTTGGGTTGTGTTAGATTGGGTTGTGTTAGATTCAATGGCGCTTAATCTTGTAACTCCATGATGTGCCAAGCACAAGGTTTCAGTTTCTGTTAGTGAAGTATGTTTCATTTTTTCTACAGTTTGTGCAAACATTTGCTTCCCTTATGAAACTGAAAACACAAGATAAATCAACAAGTCCATCATGTTTTAAAATCAATTTCGGGTGAAAAGGAATGTGTTCTTTGTAAAATTTGGTAAACTATTTTGTCCTTATTCTTTCAGGATCTGTGCATGAGAATAAAACGTGGTTAATATCTAGTTGCTCTCCGCATTTTTAGCACCGGGGGTTCTCTTCTTTTTTCAACAGAAAACTGTGTGTCAGGTGCGTGTGTCCAATGCGGTGACGCGCTCAAATTATTTCTATGCAAGGCTCCTAATGCCGGCATGACATCCATTCTCCCAAAATGAGCTTTACTAAGTGTAGTTTGTTTCCCAATTCACTTTCACAGGCAGACTGCCATTTTTCTTTTAATTTGTGATTTACAAGTTTCGTACAGTCTTTGCGAGGTATGCTTATACTCTTTATTTGGTTGTCACAGGCTTTAGCAGCACATGTGTCTGCTCTCTCATTGCCTTTAATGGCCACGTGACTCGGGACCGAGCAGAAGTTTATATTGTATCCTGGAGTTATGGCTGTTGTTATAGTGTGTATTACGTCGCCGACTAAAGCAGGGGCTGCAATTTTAGAATTTAGAGCTGCCAGAACACTTAAGGAGTCTGTAAATATAATGCTGTTTTTGACATTATCTTTTAATATTTTCTCTACAGCTACAGAAATGGCATGGGATTCAGCAGTGAAAAAGGACGCACAGTGTCAAAGCCTTATGATTTGCTTAGAATCTCCTCGCGCAACTGCACTTTCAGTGTACACAGAAGTTTTGGATCCATCGGTATAAAAGTCTGAAGTTTGTGTATTCTTCCTGCGAATTTAGGAATTCCTGAATAATGTGCTCCTGTTGGGTTTTAGTTTTTGGAAATTGTGAGAATGAGGTCACAGATTGCAGAAAGACTGTACATGTAGGTAAAGGGCTGTTGTTTTGCGCGACATCAGGCAAGGTGTCCAGGATAAGCAGCTCACTGCACATGACTTCGAATCGCATGATCAGTGGCCTTGTTGCTTTCTGTTTATTTGCGAAAATTATTCGAGAGGGGCAAGTTGTGGCGATTGGATAACAGAGGTGTTTTTTCTGTGATCTTATTCTGAGAATGTAAGCACATGTGAGGGCTATTCGTCTGTCTTCCAGTGAAGACTCATTCGTTTCTACATACAGGATTCTTACAGGGGATGTTCTGTATGCCCCGCATTCAAGGCACATGACCACGTTATGTACCGGGTCCAGTTTTATCAGATATGAAGGCCAAGCTGAACCGTACACTATGCTCCCATAGTTCAGGCGAGAGCGTGTAACAGAACGGTATACATGTAATACACAAGCTCTGTCGGAACCCCATTGTTTCCACGAAAGCACTTTCAGTATGTTAAGAGGTTTTGAGGCTTTATTTTTTAGTGTGTGTGTATGAGGAAAATTGTGAGTTTTTTATCGAAACTAATGCCTAGGAATTTTTGCTAATTTTTTGCTGGTAATTCGGTTCTGGATGGATGGATGGAATGGAATATAGGAGAGTCCCCTTTGAAACGGGGTGGTAGCAGTAGCTATCATGCTCATTTTTCTCCCCCTATCTTAATTATTGATTTAGAATGGTTAACTAAACCATCGTTCTATTTATAAAATTTTTGTTCCTACATTACTAACATTATGTCACTTCTCTGCTTTTAAGCCACCAATCTTCCAGTCGTTTTTTGCTAGTTTCCAACGCCGGTTTATTCACCCGGCCATTGGTATCTCTAAGCCCCAGAGCTTGAGGAACAGTGATTGCGCCCGCACCAACTTCCGGATGGATACCATTACATTCGAGTATAATATGGTCAATTGTTTCACTGGAGTTTACACATACAGCACATGTGTCATCTCCATTGTTAAATTTCTTTTTGTAGCTGCGTGTTCTAAGGCACCCTGATCTAGCTTCGAAAAGTAGGGCACTGCCTCTTGAGTTATCAAAGAAATCTTCCTTCCTGATCTGCATTTTCCACTTACGGTATAATTCCGCACTCTGTTTCTTTTCCATCGAATTTATCCAATTTTTACCTTCTGTGTTTTTCACCTGTTGCTTAATCCTCTTTATTTCTCCGTCCTTGTGATTAGCATACTTACTAGTTAGTTTCCTAGTTCTTTGTCTCTGTTGTGAGTCCACGCTTTTTAAGTACAGGTATTTAAATACTTTAGCTGCCCATCTGTTACTGTCCAATTTCCTCAGGCGTTCCTCATATAAAATTTTACTTTGAGCTTCCCGTACTTCGAAAGATGCCCAGCCCATATCTCCCTGTACCGCCTCATTTGTAGTTTTGCCGTGGGCACCTAGTGCTAATCGGTCAACGGATATCTGATTTATTTCTAATGTCGGCTGTACCTCTGATTTTAGGCACAAAACCGCGTTTCCGAAAGTAAGTCCGGGTACCATAATTCCTTTACAAATACCCCTCAAAACCTTATAACTATTGTATCCCCACAATGTCCTATGCTTCATTATCCCGGCATTCCTTCGCCCTTTGGCCTTAAGTGATTGCTCATGCTTTCCAATGTATGCCAATCCTTCGTTTACACATACCCCCAGATATTTATATTCAGCTACTATAGGTATTTCATGGCCTTGTATTTTAAGACCCTGATCAGTTGAGCCGTTGAAAATCATCAGATCCGACTTAACTGCGCTGAAACTGAAGCCTAGAGCGTCCCCTTCGTCTCCGCAATACTTAACTAGAGTTTGCAATTCTTCCAGACTCTCAGCTGGCAGCACAATACCGTCTGCATATATCAAACCGGGGAGGCGCTGCTCTACCGCCTTTCCACCTAATCTATATGACAGGTTAAAACCTAGGTTACTGTCTTGTATCCTCCGTTCCAGGTTTATCACATAAAGCATGAACAGCACCGGTGATAGAGAGCAACCTTGTCTTAATCCTTTGCACACTTTGACATCCTCCGTACTTCGTATCCCTTCCCACGTAATTTCTACTTTGTTATCCCGGTATATTTCCTGTATGAACTCTATTATCTCATAACCGATACCTTCTTCTTTTAATATGTTCCACAGGAGTTCCCTGCTTACGTTGTCGTACTCCCCATTTATGTCCAGGAAGGCCAAATACAAAGGTCTAATTTCCACTCTAGAGATTTCGATGCATTGGGTAAGCACGAACAGGCTATCATCTAAGCGCCTACCATTTCTAAAGCCGTTCTGAAGTTCTCCGAGTATCTTGTTACTTTCTACCCATGCTTGAACCTTTAATATCATCGCCTGCATGGCTAACCTGTACATAACACATGTTATGGTAATCGGCCTGTAGGATTTTATGTGCATCCTGTCTCCTTTCCCTTTATAAATCAAATTCATTTTACTCTGCCGCCAGCTGTCCGGAATTTGCTTATTCGTTATGACTGTTTCCAGAGCTTTTAACAACGTTTCCTTACTTTTTGGACCGAGTTCATTAATCAGCTTGATCGAAATTACATCTATTCCTGTAGATGTGTTTTTAGGAATATTTTTTTCAGCCTTTTTCCAGTTTAGATTGGTCAGTTCTAAGCTGATTTGTATTCTGCTACCTTGTGTTGCTTCCTGATTTGCGGAGATTGCCCTATCGTCGCTCTTAAATGACTCGGCTATAACTGATGTAATGTAGTTCACTGCGTTATCTCCCTTTAAACAATTTCCCTCGTTATCTTGAATCCGATCCTGCTTTCTTTTATTCTTCTTCCCTAGCCAGCTTATATGGTTCCAGAATTTTCTTGCTCCGCCTCTAGAGGCATCGTGTATGTCAGCCATCCAGCGGTCGGTGGACTGCTTTATTTTACTTTGGACGAGGGCCTGTACTTCAAGTTTCTTTTGTCGATATGATTCCCATTTTTGGTCGATTTCCTCCTGAGATACCTATGCTTTCTTTGCCACTCGGTGTTCCCTTGAAGCAGCCCGTCGTTGTTCAATAGCTTCCCTGATTTCCTTATTCCACCAGCTCCGTGGCTTCCTCTTTCCACTCCAGCGGTTTGTTACTTTAACCTCCTAAATTTTCCTCCTTATGAGTAGTTCTCCCTGTTCATAATCCCAGTCTTCCATAGGGCTTTTCTCTATTGCTTCCTCTATGTCTGCTGCTATCTGCGCTATTTGATCATCGTTTAATTTTGCGTTTACGTTTTGTCTAAGTTCCATTTCTCTTTTCATCAAGGGCCCCATCTGCAGACTAATACGTTTATGATCACTTCCCAGACTACACTCCCCTTCTTCATCTATTTCCATTTTTGTGACCTTGCTATAAATTTCCTGCGACATTAGACAATAGTCAGTGGTCGTCTGCCTGTTGCGGAATTCCCACGTGATTTGTCCTTCTCATTTTGTTTATCTATTTACTATAACCAGATCGTGTCGCTCACAGAAATCTAGCATTAGCTTCCCGTTACAATCCGTGTATCCATCCAGATCGTCGATGTGGCCGTTCATGTCCCCCAGTAGAATAATATTGGCCCCGTTTCCAAACTGGCTTATATCGTCACTGAGACATTCAACAAGATCCTTGTTTTCTTGCCTGCATTGATGTCTTGTTCCTAAATAAACTACCCTAGCCATGTCCTTATGCCGGCAATTGTTCCTGAAACCCAGATATGTTTTTTACAAGATGATTTAATTCTTTGCCAATTTGTTCCCTGGTGTATCAACATACCTACCCCTCCACCCTTTTTTTCCGTTCTCGATCTACCCTTCCCAGATGTAGCCTTCTATAAACGGCGGATCTTCTAGATCCCAGGGATGAGTCTCGCAAAGAGCGTACACACCTATTTTGTCATCCTTCAACTGCTGTTCTATCTCTAGCCATTTCGCTCTTTTTCTACCTCCTTGCATGTTTATGTAGCTGATCCTAGTGCTAAGTTTCTTTTTTGTACTTTTCTTTCTCGACCTGCGCTTTGCCATTTTGGGGGGCTCAGCCTCCATTATTACACTTTCTTCTGCTTCACTTCTAACTACCTCTGTGCACGGAGTCCTCGCGGAACCCCTAAAAGACCTACAGCCCTGCCTGCCTGGCGCCAGCCGATCTCAGCTCCCACCCTTCTGTTAAAATGAATGCCATCTCGCTGAAAAGCCCTACCAAAACCTGCTTTATGTACCTCCCAGTTTACCTCAACCACTTCGAAACGCTTCTCCAGGCTTAACTTTCTTATGTCCTGATTAACTGTCACCACGTCCTTTTCCATCTTTCCGTTCAATCCTAGCACCTCTGGTACTGTGCATACAACTATCTGCGTCTGCTGTGCTATCTCCCTGATCTCGTCAACTCCCTTAGCTAAACTTTCCACCGCTCCTGCAGCGTCACCATTTAGGACATCGTTTAGCCCCGCGGCTACTATTACCATACTGCGCTCTGCGCAATTCTTCAACAGCCTATCTTTACTCTCTTTCAGTATTGCCCTCATTGTTCTCCCTGGAAAGGCTCCAACAAACACTCTCTTATCACCCTTTACACGTTCCAAGATATCTCGCTTGTGCCTTTTCATGTTAGAATCTCCGGAGATAAGCACCTGGGCCTTCTCTCTCCCTCTCCAACCGTTGGCTCCTGCCTTCGGTGATCTGTGTCCTTATCTCTAGGATTTTCATTCTTCCTTACTTCTTCCTTTTTTTCCGGCTTCTTAGCTGCTTCTAAATAACTCTGACGGTTCGGATCCGCCTCACCTACTTTGCTTATGCTTTCCATGCCAGTGCTAGACAGGCATGTGCAAGACAGGGTTGTTCTGAATATCCCGTTTGAGTGAAAACATAACTACCACCGTCTTCTGTGGGGAAAACTGAAATTCATTTTTGTTGGCTCATGCCACGAGTTTATTTATTCTTATTTGTATTTGTCTCTAACATGTTGATATATTGGAGGAGCTGTAGGCTATCTGGAGGTAATCTACGTAGAGTGAACACATAATGAAATTTGGGATTACATTGGTTATGGATTGAGTTTTAAAACAAAATGCGTTGTGCTTAGAATGCACCCCTTAGATACCCCATTCTCCTGAACGAAGCTTCTTGACAAGGAGGCACCGATGCGCACTTGGAATGAACGATGTGAAAGAAAGTCTTTCAAAACAATGAGCATTCTACCACGGATGCCCAAAGCTGCTAGATCAAGTAGGATGCCGAATCTCCAAAGTAGTATCATATGCCAGTTCAAGATCGAAGAAAACAGCGAGACAATGCTGTCTTTGTATAAACGCCCCGCGGATGGTGTTTTCGAGGCGCACTAGGTGGTCTATAGTTGAGCATCCTTTCTAAAAACCACACTGATGAATATTAAGAAGCTTACATAATTCTAACATAACTTTAACATAAAGGTTAATCTAGTGTTTAAAATACTTTAAAACGATTTTGCTAAACAACTAGTTAGGGCTATATAGGCCTGTAACTCCCAGGAAAGGTTGGCGGCTTGCCAGGTTTTAGGAATGGCACAATTTGGGCTCTTTTGCAAGCCTCCGGTATTTTAGCTACTACCCAAATTTCGTTAAAAAACTTCAAACGAGCTTCTACAGACGCTTCTGATAGATGGGTGAGCATCTCATAATGGTTCTCTTCGGGACCGGGTGCAGTTTCTTGGACATTCTTCAGTTCTTGCAGTGTAATCAAACTATTGTATGGTGTGTTCGTGCTGCCAATCGTAGGAAGCCTATATTTTTCAGCCCTGTCCTTGTACTTTAAGAATGTTTCTGTGTAGTGTGCAGAACTTTTGAGGAAATGTTCCCCCTAGTATATCAGCCTGTTATTCGATGCTTGTCTGTGTACCAGGAGCTGTGAGGATTGAAATTGCGAAGGGGAAGAAGCTGCCATTTATTTTATGAATTTGTTCCCACATTTTTTTTATGTTGTCGAGTTGTTTATAGACGTCACATACTTCTGCCATGAATTTTTTTGGGCATTGCGCCGAATATATCGAGCTTTAGCTCTCGCTTTTTTAAAAGCAGTCAGAATTTCATAAGTTGGGTATCTCTGAAAAATGCCTCAGGCTTTATTTTGTTCTTTTTTTTTTTGCCTCTTTACAATCATGTGTCCACCAGACTTTGTGGTTTTGGCGCACTACTCCTCTGGATTGGGGAACAGATAGACGTGCTGCATCAAGAATGCTATTGTAAACATTTCATTTATTTCGTCTTTGTCACAGTTCTCTAAAGCTAGTTCATTAGGACTGGCTTCTTGTCTGAACAAAGACCAGTCAGCTAGATGCAGTTTCCACCGCCTGTATTTTGTCAGGATGACTGCTGGTGAGGATGATAAGCTGGTCATGACAGGAAGATGGTCGCTTCGGCAGGGATTATTTAAAACTTCCCATTTAAGATTGGTAAAAATAGATGGCGAACTAAAAGACATATCTAAACAGCTCGCTTTTCCTGTGGCTGTGGAGTAGTATGTGGGATTGCCGGAGTTTAACAGACACACATTGCTTCATAAAATAAAATCTTCTAAAAGCTGACCACGAGTATTTGCTCGCTGCCCCAAAGACACGAATGAGCCTTAAAATCACCAACTAAAGAATATGGCTTGAGAAGCTGTTGTAAAAGGTCTTCTAAATTATCTAGTGTTATCTTGAGGTGTGGTTAGAGGTATACTGAACGTACAGTAATGGTTTTATGTGTTAATAATTTGGCTGCTACAGCTTCACGTCTGGTGTTAAGAGTGAGCGCCCGAACTTTCTATTTAGATATTTAAAAGACACTGGACTGCTTGAAAAGCTGTAGTTTTATTTTACATTTCAAACGAACGCATTTTTCACGTTTTGAAATTTGTGCACTTTTAGGTCATTGTCACGCATTCTTGTACGCTGTGAACTTTGTGAGCCTATTGGTACGATTATGCACCTCATCAGTTTACTATTTAACATTACTCGACAAAACAGATTAGTGCGCATTTATTTGGCAGATTCTTCTTCCTTTAATTGCAATTCATTTCATTTCAACACCTCTGTTATTTCACCTTTCTCTCCCCAATTCCCTTTCCTAGGCCAAGTAGCACGTCAGAGAATCCAAATCACCGGCTAAATCGCATTCTTTTCAATGAATTGTTTTTTCTCTCGCTCTCTTTTTACAAGATTTCGTTTGCTCTTTTCAATTGCGGATCTTTCGTGGTTCCAGTCGCTCCTTGCCTGATAATCTTTATTATGATGAGAAAAAATATTCAACTCCAAGAAGCTGAATCGAAATCATTTGTTTCTGTGCTGTCACTCAGATGTGGCCCCACTTTCCGGTGGTCTTCACTTATATGAGTGATTCCCGCGTGCTCTGCGTCAATACTGATTTGCCAACTCAGTTCAGTTCAGGCGTTCAGTCGTGTCCGACTCTTCGTGACCCTATGGACCATGTCGCGCCACGCTTTCCGGTCTCTCACTATCTTCTTAACATCACATAGCTTCATCTGCAATGCCTCGAAAATGCCATCTAACCATCGCGTTCGCTGCCTACCCCTTCTCCGGCGGCCCTCAACTTTTCCCAACATCAAATCTTTCTTCAGCGACTCCTCTCTTCTCATCAGATGACCAAAGTAGCTGAGCTTTAACTTTAGAATTTGACCCTCCAATGAGCAGTCAGGGTTTATGGTCGACAATATCGACTGATTTGATCTTCTGGCAGTCCAAGGAACTCTCAAGAGTCTTCGCCAGCACCACAATTCAAACGCGTCA
>JAJIZL010091112.1:0-10162 GCA_023969395.1 Amblyomma maculatum
GTGTGCTGTGCGATGTCAGCGCACGTTAAAGATTCCCAGGTGGTCGAAATTACTCCGTAGCCCTCCACTACGGCTCCTCTTTCTCTCTTTCCACTTACACTCCCACCTTCCTCCCTTCGCTTACGGCGCGGTTGCGGTGTCCACAGAAAACAACTGAGACAGTTACCGCGCCTTTCTCTTCCTATAAATAAATCATTTTTTTTTCTCTTCTGTCTGCCCGAGGTAGCGGAAGTGGCTAAGCTACAGAGCCAGTAGCAGGCCCGTGCATTGTCTATTCCTTCTTCCTACAGCCACAACAATAACAGCACACTGCGCGCTACCGCGTGATATACGGCTTCCTGCGGACAACATGCACCACCTCGGAGCGTGGTTGCCGAGGGGAGGGCCACACAGGACCGGCTGGAAGGACTTCATATGTCACTTCAGTGACACGGCGCAGAACTTCGTAATGTCCAGAATACCACGACATCAGTTTGTCAGACAAGCCGGGCTGGCGCACCGGTGTCCACACCCAAACTTTCTCTCCAGGTGGATGTGTGACGTGTCGACGGTTGAGGTTTTAGCGATGCGTATCCTTGCCCTGCTGTTGCTGAATGTGAATGCGGGAAGCTGACGTGCTTCCTCGGCGCGTTGAGCAAATTCGTCGGCGTGTGGCGTGCGCGGATGATCATCAGTGCAGCACGGAACATGGCATCCAACATCGTCTGAACGTCACGTCCGTAGAGCAGGCGAAATGGCGTAAAACGCGTCGTCTCTTAGATGGCAGTGTTGTAGGCATATGTGACGTGCGGGAGAATCTCGTCCCAGGTTCTCTGCTGCGAGTCTATGCACATTGCAATCATGTCGGCGATCAGTTTGTCCGCGAGGCCATTTGTCTGTGATTGACAGGCAGTGGTTTTGCGATGGCTTGTGTGACTAAGCTAAAATACGTCGTGCAGAAGTTGTGCCGTAAACGCCGTGCTTCGATCGGCGATAACATTGGACGGTGCGCCATGGCGCAATACGATTTGCTGCTTAAAAAACTGGGCGATCTCAGATGATGTGCTACGCTGCACCACCTTGGTTTCCGCATACCGTGTGAGATAGTCGGTCGCGGCTATATTCCATTTGTTACCGGCCGATGTCAGCGGAAATGGGCCCAGAAGGTCGATGCCAATTTGGTCAAACGGCTTCCGTGGAGGCACAATAGGTTGGAGCGAACCCGCTGGTTTGAAAGGCGGCGCCTTTCGACGTTGGCACTCACGACTGCCTCTGACAAGCGATGAACGGAGTCGGCAAGTTTAGGCCAATAATAGACTTGAAGAACTCGGGAGAGTGTGCGCGCAAAGCCCAAATGGCCAACGGTGGGTTCATCATGGCAAGCAAAAAGGACATCGGCACGGAGGTCAGCCGGTACTGCGAGGAGGTACGCTCTGTCAACAGTGCTGGAGTTCTGCTTGAATAGAACACCATTCCGGGGACACAAAGCAGACAGATTCCGAGCAAATGGGCGAGGGATATCAGCAGCCCGACACTCCAGGTGATCAATGACAGGTCGAAGGTCCGGGTGAGCTCGTTATGGGGTCATTACATCTGATGCACTCACCAGTCCACGCAAACTGCTCTCGTCGTCCGTGCTCTCATCGACTAAACCGACAGGTGTGCTCGACAGCGCGTCAGCATTTTCATGCTTCTTGCCAGATTTTTATACACAATGGTGAACTCAAATTGTTGGAGGCGAAGGCTCCATCGTGCTAGGCGCCCCTATGGGTCATGGAGGTTAGCCAGCCAACACAAATAATGATGGTTGGTGACCACTTTAAACGGGCGGCCATAGAGGTAAGGCCTAAATTTCATGGTTGCCCACACAACCGCAAGGCATTCCTTTTCCGTAGTGGAATAGTTTGTCTCAGCGCGGGAGAGCGTGCGGCTGGCATACGCGAAGACCTTTTCGACGCCAGTTTGGTGTTGAACGAGTACAGCGCTGAGGCCGCTATTGCTGGCGTCGGTGTGGACTTCAGTGCCAGCGTCAGTGCGCAAGAACAGGGGTTGCTTGCAGTCGCTTGCGCAGCTCCGCAAAAGCCTCTTGTTATTCGGCGACCCACACGAACTGTGTGTCATCGCGCGTGAGGCGAGTCAAGGGGCGACAACCTTGGAAAAATCTGCGATAAAGCGTCGGTAGTACACGCAGAGACCCAGAAAGCGTTTGAAGCTTCTCTTTGTGGCAGGAACGGAAAATTTGGCGACAGCGGAAGTCTTGTCAGGGTCTGGCCTCACGCCAGCAGCGCTCACGAGATGACCGAGAAACTTCAACTCTGCCAAAGTGGCACTTCAAGTGCTTGAGCGCCAGGTCAGCTGACCGGAGGACATCTAATACTGTGCGCAGGTGTTCAAGGTGTTCGCGAAAGATTTCAGAGAACACGACAACGTCATCAAAATAAACTAAACAAATCTGCCATTTCAGGCCGGCGATAACCGTGTCTATCATGCGCTGAAAAGCAGCCAGCGCGGAACATAGGCCGAAAGGCAGCACTCTAAACTCGCACAGTCCATCTGAGGTGACGAAGGCTGTTTTCTTGCGGTCCCGCTCATCGACCTCAATCTGGCAGTACCCGCTCTTTAAGTCAATTGAGGAGAACTACTGGGCGCGACGAAGACTGTCGAGCGAATCATCAATACGGGGCAGCGGGTGGGCGACTTTTTTGGTGATGTCGTTCAACTTTCGATAATCAACGGAGAAATGAAGGGTCCCATTCTTTTCTTTACCAGCACAACTGGGGACGACCACCGGCTGTTGGACGGTTGTATGACGCCATCACAAAGCATCTCCTGAACCTGTGACTGAACCGCTTCACGTTCCGTCGTTTAGATACAGTACGGCTGCTGGTAGATAGGGCGGGCGTCGGCGGTAGTAATGATTCGGTGTTTACCAAAGAGGCGATTGCCGTACTTTTGATGAGGAACCGAAACAAACGCTGTACTCTCGTCGGAGGGCACGTATGTCATGCTTGTGTTTCCGAGAGGTTCGGACTAGTTTCATTCGGAAACATCCCTTAAAAAGAAGGCTAGTGTGATGGAAGTAGCACGAAAAAGATTTCGGGGTTTGTTGGTGAAGTTAGTCGCCAGGAGTTCAGTCCGGCCGTCGCGGAGGTGACTGAGGCTGCGCCTGTACATATGCCATGGGCGAGCAAAAGAGACAAGTTGCCTTCCGCGACCGCAGGTCCGTCAGGCAGGTCGTCACAGGTAACAGGCACAAAAACACTGTCGCGCGGCTGATTCGAAACACTCTCGGCGGCAATTCTAAGAGCGGCGCGGCATTGGCGATTCTCGGTGTCAGTATCAGAAGCTTTCTCGGTTGAAAATGTCACTGTACGCTTCCGGAGGTCAATAATAGCTCCACACTCTCGGACAAAATCAACGCCAAGGATAAAGTCACGGGAGCAGTCTGGTATCACGAGGCAGCTGACAACGAACGAGCTGCTAATTTGAACTCTTGCCGTGCACAGGCCGCTCGGAGTTACATATCCACCAGCGGTGCGAATCTTGGTGCCAGATCATGGAGTCAACATTTTTAAGGAGGGCCGCTAGCTTCCCACCTAAAATTGAAAAATGAGCGCCAGTGTCTACCAATGCGCTAACTTTATAGCCATCGATAACCACGGGTATGTCCAACGAGAATCTATCTTCAAGTGTCGGACTGTCGTCGGTCCCGTAAAATCTTGGTCGACTACAGGTCTCGTTGTTGGGCGGTCTTTGTTACGTCGATTGCAAGCGGCCTCACCCCCGAAGGTCGCTGTCTTTAATTTTCCCGACGGGGATTTGGCGACCTTCGCTGCGCCATCCAGGAGGATCTGGGCTGCGGCGAAGGTCGGCGTGGAGACGGGGAACGTGCTTGCCGCTGGGTATCTGACGCCATACGCCGCTGGGCTAAGTAATCCTCAATGTCACGTGGTCGTTAGCCTAATGGAGGGTAACGCATTTCGATGGGAAATCCGCGCAGTCCCAGGTGTCGATAGGAGCACTGGCGATACAGATGACCTGGTTCCCCGCAATGGTAGCACAGGCGTTGGCAATTTGGGGCGCGCCAAGTCCGCCTTCCGCTGGGGTGGTTGTCGATTGTCGATGTACGGCTCAGTTTGTTCGGAATAGAGAGAACCTTGATCGGGTGGCTGTAATGGAGTCGTAGTAGGCGCCATGGGGTGGGTCAGCAGACGGTAGCGAAGGCCTAAATGCTTGAACCTCTTCGCGGACGATGCCAGCTATAAAGCCGACCATCGGCTGGGGAGCACAGAAAAGCTTCGGGAGTTCTTCGCGTATAACTGAGCGAATGATATTGCGTAGATTCTCGCTGGGCCGGAAGGCCGAATACGGCTCCGCAATCGGAGCGGTGAGCACCGGCTTGTCGTAGGTGGTAGACCACTGCTGAAGCATCCGCTCCATTGTAACAGCTTCCGCAAGAAACACGGCAATCGTGCTCGGTGGATTACTCACGAGACCAAGAAACAGTGGTTCTTTAACGCCGCACATGAGGTGGGGAACCTTTTTTTCTTCGGGCATGGCCGAGACGGATCGTCGGAAGAGCCGGGTCATGTCCTGCACGTACTTGCTTAAGTCTCGTTCGGCCCCTGCATACGAGACTGTAAAGTTCCTTCTGTGAGTTCTCGCCGATCCGCGCTGGAATTCTCAAGGATGCGTCGGCAGTACTCACCCAATAATGTTTGGGTGTCTTCTCGGTTCTCGTACAAAGTACGAGCGCCACCTTCCAGGCTGAAGAGGACGTTTCTAAGCTTGGCGGCGTCGTCCAAACGAATAAATGAGGCGACCCATTCAAACTGGACGAGCCAGTCTTGAACGTCTTCATTCTGACTGCCATGGAAGGGCTGAGTTAAATTGGTTCACAGGAAGGGAAAGGCGCAGTAACTGTCACACTTGCTCTGTGGACACCCGAACCGCGCCGTAAGGGAAGGGAGGAAGGTGGGAATGAAAGAGGAAAGAGAGGAAGAGGAGCCGTAGTGGAGGGCTACGGAATAATTTCGACCACCTGGGGATCTTTAACGTGCGCTGACATCGCACAGCACACGGACGCCACTTCGTTTCGCCTCCATCGAAACGCAGCCGCCGCGGTCGGGTTCGAACCCGGGAAGGGCTGAGGCAGTCGCGGATTCTGCAAGGTGTAGTAACCTGGTTCTTGCATGGCAGGTCGTGAGTCGGCTGCGGTGCTGAACTCCAACAGCCCGTGCTCAGGGAGTAGACCGTGATTCCTGAGACTACCCTATTGCAAAAACCAGTGCCACTGGGAGCCAGCGCCCCAGCGCCATACCTGATTATGGTCCCAGTATGACGCTGGAAACTGGGCGCACTGGGACGCGGCATACTGGGACGCTCCGCGCTGGCGGCACTGTTCGCCCGGAAAAAAAAAGCGTGGGATAAAAATTAAGAGGTAAAAAGTAACGAAACAAGTTGGGTACATAAAAAAACCTAAAAAGAAGTAAAAAAGAAAAAAAATTAGTGCACCAAGCGTAACTCGAACGAAGTCCCTAGGAACATACCAATCACTAGCTCAGCACGCTAACCACTCGGCCACGCCGAGAACTGGATTTTTTATAAACATTTTTGCATTTTATGTCATGACCCGCATTTATAAGGTTGGGACTTCATGTTTCGCAGTCTACAGACCATTGCTACCGCTCTAACAATTGCAACTTCTTGATCATTTTAGCTTGCTGTCTGCTCTCACGACTTGCAACTAATGTTCTGGGTGCCTATGCGCGCTATTTTGTGCACTGGAATCATTTTAACATGTGGAGTTTGACATCGCTGGCAAATTTACCAACGCCGGCTCTTGGGTGGTGCTTGCTACCGTGGGCGTAATTTTCGCTGAACACGGAGCTTTAGTAGAAGCCTTCAAGGAAAAACGTGCGACCAAGCTTCAATACCGGCAAGCGCCGCAGCGATGACCCTAATTGCGTGTAACTAAACTTTATTTGTATGTAAACATTGCGGGAAGCGTTGCGATGACCGAGGGCTTGGCTGCTTGATACTCAGAGTAAGAAGGAGCGCAAAAGCTTGAGAAACACGCCAAATATTATGTATTACAAGCGCTGTATGTTGTTGCTTTTTCTCTCATGAACCCATAATTCGGTAAACTACTCTCTTCCTCGTTTTAGTTTTTCTTTCTGCTGTTGATACTGGGCCGTGGTGCAGGCTACGCCCGCCTGCGATTGAGCCCGCATTGAACATTTTGGCAGTAATCATTGTGTTAGAGTGCCCTTAAGATCAGCTGTGAAGTTGGTTATGCATGGTAGCCCACATTATTCAATTCCAGCTTCAGTAGTGCGTTAAGCGTCAGTCTGTCATGAGATCGAGGCGCGGCGATCGTTGTCGCTCTCGAAACGCTCGAAACGACCTATCGAAACATGGAAACTCTAGAAAAAAGATACTGCCTTTGTTTTCTTACAAATGCGCAACGACTTCGCAGCAAAAAGCGCTTGCTTGAACCATATTTTTCATATGCCCCCCGATGGTCGATTGAAAGTACGCTGTTGCCCTTTCGGCCCCTCAAGGATGCTACTCCGGCTGACGCCGCAGGCCGCACCGGCTATACTGGGGCACTGGGACCAGTGCGGCCCAGCGCACATACAGCGCTTCTCCCAGTGCAACGCGGATGCCAGCGACACACCCAGCGTCAAAAGTCTAATCCCAGCGTTTTTCTCCCATCGCACCAGTGCAGCCAGTGTCCTCCCGTTACTGCTCCAGTGAATATCGCAGACCTCCAGCGTGCCCAGCAGATCCAGTGCACAACCAGCGCAAAAATCTTACTGGTTTCGCACTGGAGACGCTGGAGACAGGGGTGTCGACTGGCCCAGAAGTTGAGTCCTGAGCGTGCGGAGGTGTACGGGTGTCACGAAATCGGCGCCCATTTTCATCAAGCCGGCACGGCGCGAGGCCCGCGCGGCGTCGCGTGGAAAGCATGTAGAGAAAAGCCCCCTTCCCCGCGCGGGAGAGCGCGTAGCTTTGTACGCGGTGCCGTCACCCTCTTTCCCATTGCCCGGGGAGGACGGTGGTTCATCGGACTGGAATCAGCCAGAAATCTCCAGTATGTTATATGGGACCTGGCCAATGGCGACGCGCGGCTCGACGGGAGAAAGAGGGAGCGCTATAACCAGCGAAGCTAAGTGTGTGTGCGCGCTAGCTTTGGCGCGTGCTAACAAACAGACGCGGCGCGCCCTATTTAAAGAGACCGCGCCGCTTGATGAGTCAGTCAGTCAGTCCGTCAGTCAGTTCGTCCGTGTTTTGCGACGTATTCGCCTGTGCTTCGGCTGGACTCCCGGGGATCACCCGCTGCTGGCAAGCCCACGGACCTTCAAGGGAGCGGCGCTCGTCTCGAATGGCGGCCACATCGTGACTCTTGAGGCGTCGGACTGCAACAGTGCCCGGTGAACAATTTGGTGTTTGTTTATGCACTCTCTCGTGTTTCATCTGTTGTAAAGCCTCTACGTTATTGGATACCTGTGTAATTGCATGCTTAGCGTTTGTGTTCGTTGAACCTCTCGTCTGTTGTATTTCAAGTGATCTTGTGTGTTCCTTTGTATCGTCTCTTGCTGTGTATAAATTGTGTTTTGTTTGTTACTTCTGACTCCGATCCTTACTCTGGTTTCAACCGGCGACAGCTGGGCACCAAACGGCCACCCCCTTCTGTCACTACTAGGTAGTTGGATTCCGGCTGAGCTTGCCACGCAAGTCGAGGGCATCTCCTTCGCGACCGGAACAGCTGCCCCCACTCACTCTAAGGGTGTCTGGGAGTGTGCGCACCGTTAAGGGCGCATCGTTAATAATACCCCCTAATTATTAACGGGTGACAATTAATCTGGCGTCCGCGACAGGACGTTTGGTGCATTCAAGCTCAGAGGACGGAGAACGAGTTAGAAGGGTTTACGAAGAGCTCGTAAACTGTGTAGCAGCAGAGCGATAGCGAGAGGTTGTGCCGCGCGGAAGCGTTTAGGCGAGGTTCGCTAAGCAGTGTTTAGGCTACACCCAGACGGTTCGCGCTTCAGATATGAATCTGAAAGAGTTGGTGGAGGCTGGCACCCAGCTGGGGTTGTCCGGCGCCGAACTGCGCAAATGGGTTAGCCAGAGAGAAAAAGAGGAAAAAGAGAGGGAAAAAGAAGAAAGACAGAGAGAAGATAAGGAACGAGAGAGGGCTCGAAAGGAGCGGGAAGAGGAATTTCAGCGAGAAAAGGAATTACTTACTATGAAACTTCAGCTCCAAAACTCAGGGAACAACTACGGTTTAACTGAAGTGCATAGCTCCAGTGAAGGACATAGCAGCTTGCGGATAGACGCAAGTAAATTGATTTCGAAATACGATGAGAGAAGAGACGATCTCGACGCGTTCCTCTTGCGTTTCGAAAGGGTCGCCATAAATGCAAATTGGACAGACAGTGAATGTGCTACCATCCTGAGCACTTGCCTTAGCGGCGAAGCATTAAGTGTGTTTGGAAGACTTCCTCCTGAGGATGCAGGCAGCTATAACAAAGTGAAAGCTGCATTACTTAAAAGGTTTAGGTTTACGACGGATGGGTTTCGTGAGAAGTTCAGGACTGGAAAACCTATGGACGGTGAAACGGCAACACAGTATGTTGCGCGACTGAGTCATTATTTCGACCGCTGGACTGAACTCTCAAAAATTAAACTTGAGTATGGCGCACTTCGCGAACTCCTAATTAAGGAACAATTTCTGGGTAGCTGTCACCCTGGTTTGTCGCTTTATTTAAAAGAAAGAAAAGCGAATAACCTGGAAGAAATGATGGAACTGGCAGACCAGTATTTGGAAGCCCAGGGAGGCGAAAATTTGAGCAAAATTGTAAATTCTGAAACCCCTCGATAGCCCGAATTTCGGCAGACAAAACCTAGCGTAAAGTCAACCCCGAGGTGCTATCTCTGCGGACAACTAGGCCATTATGCACCTAACTGCCGCAAACTCGCAACCAACAATCCATCCTCGTGTTGGAAATGCGGACAGAAGGGCCACAAAGCAATGTCGTGTCCCGACGCTGACAAGGCAGCACCGCAGGCGGCATGCGCGAGGACTCCGTCAGAGTCAGAATGTCGCCTGGAGGAAGAAGATGCCGATGGCTTTGTTGAGCTTAAGAACGGCAGGAAGGTCCGCGTGGTGCACGACCTAGAGGAAGAGGAAGCAGAGAATGGGGTTAATCGGAAGAAGGACAAGAAAATCCGGGTGGTGAACGCCGTAGTACATGCACAACCTGGATCTGCGGTGAATCGGATGCCGGTTTCGAGGGGAAAGATAAAAGGAAAATCAGTTTCTGTGCTACGAGATACAGGTAGCAGTGCCGTAATCGTGAAACGAAATTTGATTCATGAGAATGATCTGACTGGCGAGAAATGCCCTGTGAGGCTAATTGACGGCTCAATCTAATTACTCCCTGAGGCAAAATTAGAAGTGCAGACGCAATACTATTCTGGAAAACTGACAGCCCTGTGCATGGAACGCCCTATCTATGATTTAGTGTTGGGAAATATCAAGGGCGCAAAATTTCCCGAGGATCCAGAACAAAGTCCCGCGCCTGTGCGCTGCAAGGAATCTAAAAAGAAAAAGGCAAGGCGAGGAAAGCAAGGCCATGAGAAGCCGGAAGAAAAGCCTCGAGACAAGAATAAGCAAATGGAAGCACCTCAGGAGGAAACCGAAAAGAAAGAGACAACACGGGAAATAAAGTCAGCAATGCCTAGGCCTTCGTTGATGCAGGCAGCCCAAGTGTTCGTCCTACTTATGGGGGCGTTACTTGGGATATTTCACCTTCAGCGGAAGGAATACCGGTGCCTAGGAAAGAACACTATTACAGTGATTCTTTTTGTTGTTCTGTGCGCGTTGGCACATGTTCCCGTGTATCCGTCGGCGCTACTGGTTGTAGGGGCAATTATCGACACACATTGGTTGTGTGATTTGCAAGAGGATAAGTCCTGCCTCAGGGAATTTTCAGTAGCCCGATCGGAGAACATAGAAGAGTCTCAAATGCGAGAGCCTAGAGGGAAGGCAGAATCTCTGGCGGACAGAAGCGTGTCACGCACTGATCGCGGGCTGTAATTACGCTCAGAATTTAGGTTCGTGCGCTTCACATTTGAAAAGCGGTGTGTTGTTGATTCTTTTGTGTATCTGACGACA